>CALNHX010003965.1:0-137627 GCA_940337035.1 Agriotes lineatus | reverse complement strand
CAAGAACTATTAGTTCGATAAGAATAATATTTTGCACATAGATTAGGTGTTTACCCTTGACTAAAGAGAGCATATATTGGATCCAACATATACAAGGCGAACACATTACAAATTATATTCCTTTTTTTATATTTTCAAAATTTATAGTTTTAAAACTTACACTGGCGAGGGTAGTTTCATGTGAAGCCCATTACAGATTTTTTCAACTCGGATGTATCAGACTAAGAGGGACAGTACACTGACAAATTGTCTATTTAATGACCAGAACTAATAGTTTTCTGTTGAAGGTTGGCGAAGCCGTGTTGTATTTTGGTAGGTCATTTCAAAAGTTATTTTATGTCTTACCAGTACCCTATTAGCTCTTAACAACTTCGATACGCGGGCATAAAAATGATGATTATGCTCTAGCGCATTAAGGGTTGCTATTGTTTTAAATAGGTTAATACAATATAAACACGAAGTTGACATTTGTCATTTTATTTATTTTCATTTACAATGAAAGAACAATTATTAAATGTACCAGTAATAGAAACACTTTTCCCGTCTAATTGTAAAGTTGCGGTATTTGCTATTAAAGACCCTCCAGCTAAAAGTTTCGCGACTTTATTTTTGGATGCGATACTGTCTTCTAAATATCCTTCCACAACGCTCGAACTCCTCCAGCCGCCATGTCTTTTTAATGTAGTCATACTGGCTCCTGCGTCCGCTAGTAAGGTGGCTGATGTTCTTCGCAAACAATGACCTGTGTATTGATCGGCATCTTTCAAATTTAAATATTTAGCTATGGTAGCAGGAATCTTTCCAAATGTACAGTGTGTCTATAAAAGAACTACATCTAGTGTGCTTTGAATTTCCCATACAAACGTAAAATGTGCCGCTCTCGCGCTCTACTGTTAGCTAGTAGTAGACCTAGTAGACGGAAGAATAACATAACCTCAACAGCAGTCTTTGTTGACAAAATTTACTTGTGGTTTTCGTTTACTTTTAAATTAAGATATGTGCGCATTTTAACGAATTTTCAACAGCATAAAAAATGATTAATCCTCATTGTTTTCCAGAAAATAAAAAATATTTTTCAAATACAGAACTTAAAAGTAATGGAAGGAATATAACTTAATAAACTAAAGGTAGTCCTTAGAAAAGGGTTAATTATTGACTAAATCATCAAGGTGCAGTTGATCCAAAAAGGGCACTTAATAGCTCTTGACCATTTATGGTGTTATGAAAAAATATTGGTCCTATGATCCTACGATGTGACACAGCTAACCATATTCCAACTTTAACAGGATGTAAAGGAGCTTCAACATAGTTATGTGGATTATTGACTGAGCACATTCTGTAGTTCTGTTTATTTACAAATCCACTTAAATGGAACTACGCCTCGTCACTAAAAAACTTAAATCAAGAACATCGTTGTTGTTTAAATTCTCTTGGAAAAAGTTGCAGTAATGTATTCGACTAGCATGGTCCCTTTGTCGAATTTCATGTACAACAGACACTTTATATGGATGCATGTGCAGTCGCTTCTTCAAAATGTTGTGAACAGTACTTCTAGGGACATCAGTCTGAGCTGAAATACGATGCACTGACATTTTTGGTTTTCTACGACAAGAGCTTCGACATTTTCAATAATGTTTGGTTCAGTGGCTGGCCTTCGTAGACTTGCCTTTTTCTACACTTCCTGTCGCCCGAAATTTGCAACAACGCAACGAATGTGGTGCAGCAAAACAGTTTCTTTGACTATTCAACTCACCCCCTTCAAGTTAACTATTCACCAATCATAATTTAGTATTTATGTCATTTGCCACCAATCAGCGTAAAATTGTGCAACAATTCCGCTAGCGGAGTTTTAATGACAATTTTTTTCTCTTCCTGTGACATTTATTTAACTCCTGTAAAATTAATCAAATATGATATTAGAAATGTCAAATTTGGCAAACAATTTATTTTACGTCAACAGATTTTTATTTTCAAAGAGGACGTGATAAAATTGATTAATTACTAAGAAATGTCAATTTTGTTCGTTGAATAGTCCTTCAAATGCCGCTTGCAGCCAACGAATTGCATGAATTTTGGTCAAAGTGTTTATTCGTGTTTATTGCTTCAAAATTGGTCCTCGTGCTGTCGCACTCGACCAATTTATATCGAAGCAATAAACACTCATACACTTTGACAAAAATTTTCGGCAATTCGTCGACCGCTCGCGGTATTGTATATGACAATTCTGTCAGGAAACTGCAGTCGAAAACTGCTGCTTACAAGTCGCATAGGAATATTGCCATTCCCCATTTATTAACTGCCCTGATCGAAAATATGCCTCAATAATAAAAATGTTTTCTTGCACTGTGTACATTTTGTATTGTATTAACAAATATTTTATAATTATAGTAGTTTGTATACCAAGGCACTGAAGTATAACTTTTTCTCATGAATGTGGCCCGTAGGGCCAAGGCAAATAAACCACATGAGGGATAAAAAGAAACTCAGTGCCGAGGTGTACACTATGTTTTATTTGAAATCGAGGAATCGTGAAATTACAACATTTTAACCAACTTTTGTAGGTTATGTTCGGTCGATTGACGTTTATCTGTCGCCTCGCCACCTACAAAAAAGTCGTAAAACAATGGATTACTTCACTGCCGATTTCTCGTATTTTAATGACCATTTCGGCGTACTTCACTGCCGATTTCAAATAAAAACTATTTGAAGTGAATATTTACTTTTTTTGACAATTAATTAATGACAGCTCCGGATAATGCAATACCAATATCAATCTAGTGGCACATAAAAATTTACATGTAAACAAATTTCACAGGTAACTAAATTTAATTCTTTTTTAGACACTCTGTATTTTTTCCAACAACCTGAGCACAACAGCGGCCGTTTCTACGAGTACCTCCGTAAGCCTTGTGGTGGCAACGATCCATATTTTCTTATCAGCTTCAATAACCCATTGTTTCGTCATCAATAATGGTAAAAATTCGTTTCTTGTCGGTTTTCGTTTCGAGTATGGTCACAACAATGACTTCACCCCTGTCGTCTATATGATCAATTAACATATTCACTAATTCTTCCCGCCTGCGACCTCGAAACACCCCAAATAACAGCGCCACTTTCATCATCAGAAACGTTTCGTTTGGTGCTTCCTGAATAAACTTTATCACTTCCTCTCGAGTTAAAACCTTCGATTTTTTTGGTTCATATCCTTTACATCTTTTTTTTAAAAAGCTGCTAACTTGGGGTATTTTCCAATGTCAATATTTTGATTCAGTAGTACTGTTTCCTTGAGCATAGAAAACTTTGTCCAGAGCGAGTTTGCAGCAAACTTTCCAGACTGTAAATAAGTAAACAAATTATCATAATGATAATAACAATGTGAGACATCCAATTCTTCAAAATATCCCAACAAAACCGTTTCATTAATGAGTGCAACACCATTGTCTACCATGGATTCTTTCGAGAATTTATTTGGAATTTCAATAATTTCTCCGTTATTCATCATTTTGTATTTCGTTCTGTCAGCGTTTTGTGCAAAACAAACTTTTGTTTGCTTAGAGACTTTTCCTAGTTACCAAATTCACAGACCACTCGTCACTATTAACTTCAATTATATCAATATTAAATTATTGTTCTCCAAGGTATAGAACTGGGGGTAAGACATAAAATGTTGTATGTACCACGGGCATTACTGTAGCATTACTTGATGCATATGCCCTCTGGCGACTTAAAAACATAATCATAATGCCCTTAATTGATAAATAACTATTATAGACCCAGTGTCATGACCTGAAACAATATAAACCGCCTTAGGTATAGTCTGTTTTTTTGCTTTATGATTCAGAGCAGGCTTTGCTTTTGCATTTTTGTAACAGTGTAGGTAGTTGGTTACAAAGAAAAAACACTAGTAATGTCAAAAAACTTATTACAACTGTCAATGTGTTATCTTATAAGCATTATTATACATAATGAAAGCTATAATTACTGAACCACTGACATTAAATAAGGTATTGCTTTATTTTAAGAAATTTTATTTAAACATGGTTGTTATCTAACTGTACAGAAACGTCATAGAATTTCTATATGTTCTAATGTGAAAATATATTATTAAGAACTTACTGATGACTTTTATTTGCAAATCTGTGTTGTAGAAGTTATTATTTATGCTAAACATATAAGAGGGATTAACTGTTTTTTCAACATTGTCTAGAAAGGCCACCGTTCATACACTTATGATAGTACGTGTCAAACAGTGCCACACCCTGGTAAAAATCCTGATGTGCATCCTGCATGCAAAATAGTATATTTCTTTACCTCCGCCTTAACTTTAGATGGATTACTTTTCAAGTCTGTGTCGTGGGTCTACCTATGCAGACTGGTTCCATTGCGAAATATCCAGTTTCATCCAAAAACCGGAACATACATTTTTCACTAAAATTTCGAAATTGTAAATATTTCTTTAAAGAAGTAATCTTCGCCGAAATGACATGATTCTTCTCACAAACCAATTTTCTTCCATTCACAATTTTGTATTTATATCCCATATTTTTTAATGTGTAGTATAATTTTGAACAAGTCCTGATATAATTTAGTTTCTCTATTGTACATCGCAATAAATTATCCAAAACAAATTACAAAGTTTCTTAATATCCTCCCTGAAACTATAGTCCTCCCAAGTTAATTTTTTTTCCTTTTTCGTATTGTCATTCGGTTGTTGCTGGAGTTGTGATTTTGCTTCATTTAGAGTTAGACTATTAAACAGAGTTGCATTCAAAATCTAACATAATAACAAATTGTAAGAAATTTTATAATGGTTAGTCTTAATACTTACATCAAAGATTTGACCAACTCTTCCAATGATGGCTGTTTTACTTAATTTACCATTGATATCTTTTATATTAGTAAAGCAGCGTTTTATAGCCACTTTAGTTTTACTATTAATACTGCTTTTTTGTGGCTTTTTATTAAACGTTATTGAAGTGTCAACGTGACAATCTCGGGGATCTTGATTTTGAAGTTAGGTATATTTTGTAACTAAATTGTTGTACACTGCTAAAATAATATAAATGCAAGGCCTGCTCTGAATCATAAAGCAAAAAAACAGACTATATACTCTGTTCACTATAGTTCCGGATTGTCAATGTCAAAATTCAATTAAAAACAATCTTTTATCTACGACCACTACTAAAAGTAGGCCTTTTAGCGCTAGCTTGTTTCACTAAAAGTGACGTTTTATAATTTACTGTGTTTAAAGAAATCAGCTGTTTACTTTTAGCACATGTGCTAAAAGTGAAGCGAGGTTCAAAACTACAATTTCGAACTGCAAGTGAAGTTGTAAAGCTATGCTAGTTGCTTCTTGCGTTACAGGTAAAGCGTTTTTGAAATAATTAAAGCGTTATGTAATGAATACAGTCATATGTGGAGTATCAATAATTACATTTCGTAACTCACCTTGACAGCACGGGCGTGGCCAAACAATCGCTAGCGGCGTAGGCTACTATTCATTATGACGCAGCGTAGCAGATGCGAACCTTTCTTAAATCGATATTTATGGATTAATAACGGTAAAATTAAGGTCGTAGATAAAATATTGTATGCAACGCGTGCTAAAAGTCGTTTATGCGCGAGACATGTTATGAAACTCAGCCTTCGGCTTCGTTTCATAATTTTCATGTCTCGCGCATAAAAGTCGACTTTTAGCACTTGTTGCATAAATAGCTATTATATCATGGTCAATACTTTTAAGCCAAGCTATGGGTAACTAGAAACAATTAATAAAGCTACTAATGTCAAAACTATAAATTATAGGTTATATTTCGAACTTATTTAAGCAAAAATAAATAAAAGTTGCCAGGTAACAAAAACACAGATTTTCAAAATTACGCTTTTGCGTTTTCCAACCTAGTAGTAACAAACAAACCAACAGAAATTCAACAGTGCTACCATAAAACGTCATTTTTGTCAATCCGGGACCATAGTGAACAGAGTATATACAATTTTTACAGATAAACTTAACTTTTACAGGATGTTTAATGCCGAGCACTAGGTAGTTCTGTGTATGAAAAATGCAGCAAATCATTTTGAATAGCTGTAGTTGTTTTTGTTACCAACATTTTTATGTATTCAACAAGACAACAGGAATGTGTGCATATGTTGAAAGGACAATCCTGACATAACCTAAAACTGACAGATATTAGAGTTCCTAAATATTGTAAGAGTTGAGACAAGTCGGGAATAGATGCTGATTGGTTGTGATCCACTGCGCATGCGCAGTTTTGTCTGAAATTGCGCCAGATTTAAGTCCTATAGTTACCTACTGTAGAAACCAGTTCTGAGAATGTTACATTTGACAAATTTTTATTTGACTTTAGGTCTAACACTGATTGAGGCAAATGTATTAATATGTGTTCCATTTCTACCTGACAATAGTTGTTTAAATAGCATATCTTGCAGAGTTGTAAGTATGTATATGGAATTTACTTAAAAATTAGTTACCTAAACAGTACAGTTTTTGAAATACGGGTTGTTGCATTTTTCGCTTCAAAAGTAGATTCGAACGGGGCTTTATATCCATTGACACAAATTCCCAAAAAACGAGAAGCAAAGAGCTGAATAGTTCAAAACTATAAACTGAACACTCACAAGTAGAACCAGACTCGGTGGGAAAAAGTGCGTCTGGGTGGCAAACGAAAACTAAAATCCAATGCTGTATCTACTTCGTTTACGTTGTCCCAACTCTTTCTCAAAGATTACTTATACAGGATCCGTAGTAGATACCTACCAGTGTAGTTTTCATAAACGCTTTAAATTAACCTTTTTTGACATTGTCAAAGTGACAAGTAATCAAATTCATAGGTGACACATACTAAGAAAGACAACTCTGGCCTTGTATGCTATCATTTATTTTTGGAACAGTAATGGCGGCTGACATTTGCGTTGTCTCAACCTTTGAATAAATAGAGGGGAGGAAGGAGCATTTAAACAAGCAGGTTTGGTCCGCGATGGGTTTTGAATATGGCGGATAGGTGTTTCCGCTTTGCCAGTGGCGTGCTATACTATTTTTAGTATTGGGACACTCAAGTTCCATACAATTAAGTAAATATTTCTTAAATAATTATTGTAATAATTTTTGCAAGCCGAGTCTGTAAGAAAGTTAGATATATACCGGGTGTCCATTCTCAAAGTCGAACATAGCCAATTAACATTAGTGCATTCCCTCGTTGTTCATTGAAATAACTCATTTTTCTGTAGATAATTTTAACAGGCGTTGACAGAATCTACCTGATTTACGCCAACTAATTACCATTTTTTTTGACAAATGCTATCGAACTTGAAAAGCAATGCATGGCATATTAAAAAATTCCCAAATTTTAAATTAATATTTTAAAATAAAAATCGCATCTTGAATATTATTAGTGTTATCATTTGATGCGTAATAATTTTATCTTTCCATTGATACCATTACCTTCCCTGTAAGTTGAATTGGCGGGCAGGAATATGCAAAAACGTTCAATACAATGTTAATCGCCTATGTTCGACTTTGAGAACGGACACCCGGTATAATTCAATTTAATTTATTATTATTACTCCAAAACGGACAATTTAGAATATGCCTATATTTACTACATATTTTAAATAATTATATTTTGAGATTTTTCTATTTCTCTATTAGGGTTGCTACTAAATTAGAGATAGATTACAAACTACAATGGTTAGGACATGATTTTACTTATAAATTTCGCTCCATTTCTATTTCAGAAGTTAAAGAACCATAAATTTAACGGGCGCTCTCAATACAGTTACTAAAATTTAATAATCGCCATTTAGACCTCGCAAATATGAAGTACGGAGGCAATTAAATTAGATAAAAATTGAGCAGTTTAATGCTAATCGATACGCAAAAAAGACATGCCTTAGGGAAGATTAAAAACATTAAAATAGACTAGTTTCTACCAATACATGTGCAGTACTTGTTTAAAGGTTTACACAGCATTCGAAGCAGGCGCGCGTTGTAAAATATGCAACTTGTGCACCTGTCAGCATATATTGACAAGAAATACGTCGAAATTAGTTTCAGAGGCTGTCCTTACCGGATGTCCTGCTGGTAGATAAAACAATAAAGGAATAGCTAAAGTTTACTGGCCGTCGCTTGCGTATTATGCATGCAATTTGCGAAAATTCTCGACTGTTGTACTTTTTACAACAGCGCATCCGCCGAACGGTTAAAATGAGATAGACACGCCACTGACTGCTAAGTGACGTCTGAAGGTCACAACTATCATTTTTGTTTTGTAATTTAATGATGTCAAAACTTTTCTTAATTTACCTAATTAACTTATTGTATCGATAGACTGATGCTTACTGATGAAATGTTATTCCAGCACTTGAATTTTTCTTGGTTTGTGAACAACCACAAGCCGCGCAACTAACCATAATGACAGCTTATGAGTCACTCGTGGGGTTTCAAGATGTCCTACTTCCGTCCCGGTAGTTGTTGTACGGTTGAGATACGTAAGCTCCTTCCTCTCTCTATTTATTCAAAGGTCTCAACTTACATAGGAAATCTATAACAGATATAAAATTCCAATGTGACTTTTACTACTACGACTGCCAACAAAATTTTTTGACAAAATAATTCCACAGCCCTCTAGACGTTGAAAGTTTTCGATCACACTGTATTTAGCCGTTGTTAAATGTTTGTGTGACTAAGGGGTTATTAACGAATAGTGTCGTACTAAAACTTAATTCATATCATTATAAAATATTTTAAAATATACAGAGTGTTAATTAAGTACGTAGACAAACTTTAAGGGGTAATTCCTTGTTCAATAATTCTAAGATAAAAAATCTGGTGTGATACACTCACACAACTTCCTTTTACAGTGATCTTATAATTAGTCAAAAATTTCATTTTTAATTTTTAAAAAATTTTCAAAAATTACAAATTCTACAAAAACGGTACAAAATAGAGCGTTAGTTGAAGAGACAAATTTTCTCTAGAATTTTAAGGTGAATTCGAAAATGTAATAATATACCGGGTGTTTTATTTAAAATAGGAGTTAATAAAAAAAATAGAAAAAAAAAACCAAAGAAACCCACTTTAGAAGTATTCAACTGGAAAATCACCTATCTCACATCAATACACATTAAAAATGTAATAAAAATGTAAAGTTTAAAAAAAATCGTTAGAGCCGTTTTTGAAAAAATCGAAAAAAACTGAAAAATCACAAGAGTAAACACCTACTTCCGGTTATGCGATTTTCTTCAAAAGCTTGCTGTCTCATCTACATAGTACACAAAACTTATATATGAAGTTTCAATGCCATACCTCTTTTCGTTTTTGAGATATTCTGTTCACAGACAGACAGACAGACAGACAGACAGACAGACAGACAGACCAATGAAAAAAAATATGTTTTTTGGGATCAGGGGACTCTAAAACGTAAAGATCTGTTGAAAACTCAATTTCGAATTTTTGGGGTGAATCCAATACTTCCTTTATAGTAAAAGGAAGTAAAAAAAGTTCATACCAACATGGGACCTAAACGGCTTCGTTTTCAAGATACAGGATGTTGAAGTTTAAACAAAAATATATATTTTTTTTAAATCTGGAAAACGCCTGGAGGAATTCTAATGAAACTTGGTGTAGGTTAGTATTTCATAAAGTGGCATTGTTAGGTCAAAATAAATTTAATTTATTTCCACCAGTGACGTGCATCGCGGCCACCTCAGTTACCTTATATTAGAAAAATCTGGTACGGCACTGTTTTTTATTCAATAGGACAAGTTATTTAGCTTCATCCATTGAAACTGTACAAAATACGTATCTTTTATTTTTTGATAGAATAAACCTTTTTCGAAAAAACGGAAAAATCTGTAACAGCAATTTCGTTCATTGGACGTTAATGGGACCTCCTCCCAGCAAGCTATGTTAAGGGTGACATGTTTGTTGGTAAACATGTAAAATAACTAGACATGAAAGAATTGGTTATGTTGTTTTCAATTTGAGGTTATGATTTTTTAAGACTTGCACTGCTGCCAGTTACATTTTTGTCTACTTCCATACAATTTTCAGCATTTTGGATTTGAAATTGCAACAATGTCAATACAGCAGCTGTAAAAAATTCATAGTTTTTTCATGTCTCAGTTTTACCTCTATCACAGTTCATGCATGCAACCTAATAAAAAAAAACATAGGTATAACAGCTTAGTGAGGCGCAGAAACATCGAGAATAGATTATAATAGCTTACCCGTTATATTAACCGAGTCAAACCGAGTCCAACGAAACTACCATTTGTGTACTATACCCAGGGATACTAGATCCCTAAGAGGTGCAGCTAATCCTGACCATGTCAGGATGTCAGGTCAGACATTCCCCAACATAAATGTTCTTATCGAAACGAATGCAGGACATTTACATAAAATCAACTAGACCCATCCTATGCACATTTTTCCAGTCTGCAATAACTAAATACTATTCATGCTATAAGTCGCAGTTTACCTAATGAAAATCTCTAACAAAAACTTGTCATTCTTAGCGAGGGAGTTGCGATAGCCATCCTTGCGTGGTGGCATTTGTCCAAATTGGGCCGTCTAGAGCAATGGCGATTGTGGGTTTCTTGGCTAATTATGATCCTAGAGCAGAATCGATGAAAGAACAATTGCTGGTTCGAAATCCCAAAAAGGTTATTCCTTGCCTTGCCAGGTCATCGATTTTTTCGCTGAGTTCAGGAGTACCACTCTTAAAACAATGTTGTGATTGTTCAGGCCTAATAAGGCAGCTCTAGTGTCGCTAGCTATGCTAACGGTTTTAAGTCACAAACGACGTTTGACATACAGGGCGCAGGGACTGGCGATAAGGCAAAGGTCCAGCTTGCAAGCAAGTAACCGCGGCATATCCCCACATAAATTAGTTCAAGTGATGATCCAAGTAGTAGGGGACCCAAATGAGTATAAGAAGACGATGATCTACTAATTCAATTCTACTTAGCATTCGGGAGGTCGTGGGTTCGATTCCCGAGACCGTCTGCCTTGATTCAGGTTTTTAGGTGGTTTTCCTGAGTCAACAGAGTACCTTCTCTGAGGTGAATGCCGAGGCAGTATTTCTCCACCTTTCCCGACCTTTCTTTCAGTCTCCACCCCTCCTTTCTCTCACCCATCCCGAGTTTCCCGTTCTTGGCTGAAGAGGGACGGAAGATCCCTATAGCAACCCGCCCCCAGTTGGGGGAATTGAAATGACTTTAACCTTTGTCCTTGTTTCTCCAGTTCAATTCATTTTCGAGTCTAGCTTCACCCGACGAAGCAACCAACCTGAGGTCCAGCAAGCGCCTACCAGCGCGACTTGTAAGTCCAGCTTCATATGGGAGCAGCCCTAAGCACAGGGGGGGTTTGAGAACCAGCAAACTTCAGCCAGAGCAGCCTTCCAAGTCGAACTCTTCCAGCAAAACCATCCCGCCAGCTCAGCTTTAAACGAAAGTGTGAGCTCCAGCCGGCCAGTCGGAGCCACTTGAGAGAGACCCACTTGAAGGAACCGGACAAAGCTCCAATACCCGCCTGAACTTCTAAGCCTGAATCATTCCACTTGTCGCCGATTTTCAGTATAGTACCGGCAACTACTCTTAAAAATCCGCAAATACATTATCGCTCCATGTCGTCGATTCTCAGTAACAAAAGCTACTCACAAACCTGCACTCTGTATCGAGTAGCTGATTCTCGACACCGGAGATCTACACTCTTTCCCGTAGTCAGCAGGCCCAGCATTCCGTAATTACGTCAGCAGAGAGAAATGTTCAGCACCCCACAAGCCGACAATATCAGCATGGTGTCGGATTGATGGGGGTTGTAATAATTATTATTTAGTAATTTTTCAGTAATTTTTCAATTCAGTTTGACACCTGCAACCAATTTTGGGAAATCATAAAAAGAAGATAAAGCAGTTATTACAAAAGCCTGAAAACCCGGAAAAATATCAGGCTTAATAAAATTAAATTGAGTTTTTCCCTCATATCGAAAACCACTCTGAGTCAAATATCTCTAAAATTCGAGCCAACCGACTAATAAACCCACTATACCAAATCTCCGTCTCGGCTCTGCGGATCTTTTGGTGAAGACCCCAGCCTACTAGAACCCTCCCTCGTATTGGGGGGTGCCTAAACGTGCTGTGCGGTGTACGTATGTTAGCATGTGTACAGGATTCCGGTTGCCAGCAACCTTCCTGAAGTCTTGGATCGTTTTCATATGATAGGTCCTCCGAAAATGAAGGCAACATCAACTTTTGAGCTATGGTCGTCGGCAAAAAAATGTTTTTTGTTTTTTTTTTTATAAATAACTTGTTCATAGCATTTCATTGTATTAGCGAAACGGAGTGATGCTGAGTATCGAAGTATTCTTGGAAATTGTTTTCTGTCGCGGTGGAGAAAAGAATACTGAAAATGCCCCTTCAATTAGTTTCTTGATCATGCTACTGTGAAGTGAAATATCTAAGCACCAGTTTCACTATTGAAGACAGCCTTACTGAATTCAAGCCTTAAGTTTTATTTTCCACATAGTTGTCCGCAAGACTGTTAGCTCATTTTAGCTAAAACATTAATTCAAAAGTGATAGTGACGTCTGAAAAAGAAACTTTCATGGACGTTTATGTCTATTCAAATATGTTAATTAATTATGAAAATGTAGACAAAATGTTGATTCCATTTCGGAAGTAAAGTTCAGGTAAAAGATATTCAACGCCATGCGCAAGATACTATATGATCCAAAGCTTTTATCCTCTAAAGGGCTGTGGATTTTTACTTCGACACGAAGTGTACGAAGTATTGAAATTCCCTCATATCTAAAACCACTCTGAGTCAAATATCTCTAAAATTCGTGTCAACCGACTTATAAACCCACTATACCAAATATCCGTCCCCGCTGTGCGGATCTTTTGGTAAAGCCCACTAGATTCTCCCCTCGTATTGAGGGGTGCCTAAATGTGCTGTGCGGTATATGTATATTAGTATGTGTATACGATTCCGGTCGCCAGGAACCTTCCTGAAGTCCTGGATCGTTTTCATACGGTAGGTCCTCCTCAACTTTTGAGGCATGGTCGCAGACAACAAAACTTTTATTGGCTTTTTTATAAATAACTGGTTCATAAAATTTCATTGTACTAGCGAAACGGAATGATGCTGAGTGTCGAAGTATTCTTGGAAAGCACCGAAGGGCGCTTTTCTTGGGTGGGGGGTACCGTAATTTTTTAATTTAATTTATGTTGGCATTGGTGAGTAAAGGTACTTAAATAATATAGCTTATACCACAAATCATTATAAATACAGCGTACAGATTCTAGATTGAAGCGCGGTGAAAATCTGAACTAATGTTAGAATCTAGTAATTTCCAATTTTTATATCGGTAACGCTTTGACATCTATCATATTGACAGTAAATTGTTAACCTTGTTTAAGATAAATGACACAATAAATCAGATGCGTACTCAAACATTGCGGTATGGCGCATTTCAAAACAGAATTAACAACACACAAAAATAGCAACAATAATAGTAGCAATAACAGAATTAACCAAATCAACAGCAACAGCAATTTTCACACTTTAAAACACAAAGAATCTGTTATATGACGTTAGTCACTGCGCAAACGAAATCCCTCTACCCACCGCTACTGATTGCTTGTCATTTAAAATATAACCAAACTTTGTATGTTTGACAATTTCTTCTTTCCACATATTGCCAATTCAGTGAAATCAAATATGATCACAGTGCCCTTCATGACCTACCTTGAGAGTCAAGGTAGATTCTGTAAGCTTAACACTTAACTTTGACACAATGTTTAATACTGAACACAAAGTAGTGTTGGAAAATGGCGCAAACCGCTTTGAACAACCGTAGCTGGTTTTGTTATTAACATTTTTATGTATTCAACAAAAATTTTTATATTGGTTAAAATGACGTTACCGATGTAACCTTAAACTGGCAGATATAAAATGCCAATGAAACTTTTACTACCACGACTGCCAACATACATTTTTGCACGATAGAACGATTTTAGTTAGCTACCGCGTTTGTTGCTAAATCAGTAAGTTACCGTTCTAGAATGGTAAGTGAAAATTCAAGGTTAGAAGGTTAGGTTTTGTGTCAGTTTTGACACAGACTGACGCAAAACCTAACCTGCTAACCTCGAATTTAGCATAGACTTACAGTACCACCATCATATTATTCTGTAGTATAATATCACATTTTACTGACGTTTAAAGAAAAATACAGTACTATCGTGCAAAAAACGTCAGAAGGATCACGAACGTTAAGGAATACCGATCTCAGACAATAATTGGAGTCGTCACTTCGCTCCTCCTCCAAATAATTGTCTTCGATCGGTAAAATGTCCTTAACGTTCTTAATACTGAACTATACTCTTTTAACAAAACAATTTCACAAATGTGATAAGGTCTACACATTACCCCTATTTCTGTGAGAATGATCTCTCTTTATTTAACAATAAGGAAGTGGGCAAAACAAAAAATCTGAAATTTTTGGTCAGGTCCCCTTTAAGTATGGCTTGTTTAATAATACTGTCATTCTGACATTTATCCAAAATGGCAGTAAAATAACGCTCAATAACGAGCAAACGAGCAAGCTTAAAACCTCATTTTTAGCGTTATAGGAGAAATGTCGGATTCATATGTCAAGAACGTCTTAGTTTGAATAACGTGCTATTTAAATCATCCCCTTACATTAAAGGTTAGGTATATGTCAAATTCTTTCTGAATTCTAAGGTCTACACATTACCCTTTCTCTGTGGCATAATATTTTTTCTCTTCCTTTAACAATAAGGAACTGGACGAAACAAAACATCTGCAGATTTTGGTCAGATCCCCTTTAAGTATGGTTTGTTTTACAATACCGTCAATGTGACATTTTTCCAAAATGACAGTAAAACAATGAGCAATAGCAAGCAAGCGAGCAAGTATAAAAACTTATTTTAAGCGTTAGGAACTTATTCGAAGAGGAGTCAAGAATGTCTTGGTTTGAATAATGTGCTATGTAGAGCATTCATTGCATTAAAGGTTAGGTATTGAGATGGTATTAAGCCCACAACTTGGCTTGTGAATAAATCAAAATAATTAAAATGCAAGGTTTCCCCACACATAAAGCCAGGCGACACAAAAATTAATTGACACAAAAGGTTTGTTAGGTGCATTTTAAAAAGAGCGTAGTTGTCAAATAAATAGAAAAGTACAGTAAAAATTCTGAGCAATCTGAAAGGTGGATTAAGCAAGAAGAGTATAATGGAAAATTGCAATAAGCAATTCTAGAAGAAGGCAACAGGAGAGAAAGACTAGTGACGTAAAAATTGTGAACTCAGAAATATCAGTGTATTTAAAAATAAAGTGCAATAGAGCAGAGCAGTGACATTTAATAATTTTTAAAAAATGTTTGTGTGTGCAACGCTATAGAACAATTTTAATTATAAGATAAAAGACAATAATTTAGATTTAATAAAACTGTAAATATTAATTATGTACTCAAATTGTATTCCATTTATGACCATTCATTATCAAAACTAATTTCCGTATCTTAGCAACCTGATGCTATTTTGTTTATAACAGAGAGAACAATTGCAATTAAATTATTTAAAGGTTGAGCGAAATTGTGCTCCATTTGAAATACATGTTTCAAATAATAAATCAATATTTACCCACATAAAAAGTATTGCATTTTATTGTGCCTATCTTAGTGCATAAGTCGAAGTGTTTGTGGCAGTATCCGCCATGATAAATTTATAAAAATTAGTAATCCTATCTGCGACTGAAGTTCGGCAGCGAGCATATGAAAATTCCGAAATTCGATTACTAGCAAATTAGTCATCGGAGCCTAGAGATCGGCACTGCAATAGATCGTCGGGGTCTGCAAGAACGTTTCAACCAACTTCTGCACTTGGGGGAGCAACTCCAGCAGAGATATTCCGAAAGCGTCACTTCTGAGCATCTCCGTTCCAGCTCGACCAGAATTTTAAAAGGTAGGTATGCCTGCAATTTGAGGGTTAGAGTTTGGAAAACGCATCAAACTACGAGAACAAACCTTGCCAAAGATAATTAGCGCGTTTTCAGCTGCACCGTAATAATTGAAAAATTGTGTGGCGTCAGTAAATTTTGCGATTTGGCGAAAAATTCAAGCGGCCACAGGAAGTTGCCAAAAACAAATGCAAGTTTTAGCGTCGATTCTACGTCATTCTAAAACAATAGTGAATTGAGTTGTTGCCAAGCGGGAATATTTGAATTATTTACCTGATGATTTAACTAATTAAATTTTATACCAAAACTAGCTGGCCGGGCAAAACGTTGTTCTGCCCAAAAATCATTTGTCTCTAAAAACTCGTTACACCACTATAGAGTTTTAATTTTATGTCATGTTCATTGTCTTGGACTTAAAAATAAATGCCATTTTCGCAATCAACGTCCCAAAAAACCTCAATAACGACACACATACCGATTTTTATGCTTATTTACCTCATTTCACTCCCTAAGGGGTAGCGGACCTGACAGACGTTGTCCTGCCCGAACGTTGGTTTGCGTGCTATTAGCGGGTTCAGCAAACGTTTTTTTGATATTCGAATTTTCAATTTTTTCATTTTAAAAAATATTAGGGGTGGTGGAGGGGTGAAATTTTGGGGTTATATGTTCTGATATGCGAGATATCTTTAAAAGAAAATTTTTTAATTCGTCAAAATTTTTTAAAAAAGTCCTAGAACCGGATTACAGCGCCACCTACCGGTCCAATTGTGAATGTAAACCATCCAAGGACCCACTCAAACACACAAAAAATCATCAAAATCGGTCAAACCGTTTAGGGGGAGTTCAGTCACATACACACGTACAGAAGAATTATATGTATAAAGATTTTCATTTTAAAAAATATTGGAGGGCGGTGGGTGAAATTTTGGGGGACCCGACAGACGTTGTCCTGCCCAAACGTTGGTTTGCCTGCTATTAGCAGGTTCAGCAAAGGTGAGAGAGTGAAATTTTGGGGTTATATGTTCTGCTATGCGAGAAATCTAAAATGTTAAAAAATAAATTCGTCAAACATTTTTTTTAAATCCTAGAAACCGATTTCAGCGCCACCTACCGAGTCCAATTGTGAATCTAAACCATCCAGCGACCCGCTCAAACACACAAAATTTCATCAAAATCGGTCCAGCCGTTTAGGAGTTCAGTCACGTACACACGTACAGAAGAATTATATACGGGGTGTCTCAAAATTGACGCCCGTGCTTCTGGGATTTGATTCAGGGAGCTAAAATAACTCGAATATAAAGAGTGAAAAATTTTCCGTTTGTCTTTTGTTATCGATTTATCAATTAAAAACAAAAATTTAAGATATAAACTTTACACTTTATTAAAAATGAATAATATTTGAAAACAAGTTATTTTACATATCTGTTGTCACAAAATGTGTTAGGTTGCCCCCTAGTTCAAGGCAAACATTCGTACGATTTATCATTGAGGTACGAACGCTCTGTAGCATATTTTCGTCTATTGACGCCACAGCAGCGTGAATACGAGCTACGACATCTTCAGGATTCACAACAGGTAAGCACACAAAACAAAAGGAAATACTTATCAATACGACAGACCGATTAATAAATTTTTAATATCGCCATAGCCACCTTATTGAATTATGTTACACAACAAATCCGAGCGACTGGGCGATAGAAGCTATTATTTACATTTTCATCACTAACTCAATAACAAATAACAATCGGAAAATTTTCCACTCTTCATTTTCGATTTCTTTTAACCACCTGAATTAAATCCCAGAAGCACGGACGTCAATTTTGAGACACCCTGTATATAAAGATAATTAAACTATTACAACATTCCATTGCAGTATATGTCAAATTCTTTCTGAAGTCTACTACCTGTGATCTAAATGATCTTCTTTACTTTCACTGTATAATGTAAGACATACGTTTTGGTTTTAAACGCTATGTTTTGTTATTTCTGACATCACAGAAAAAGGGTAATGTGTAGACTTTAATTAACCTTTCTAGCAACAAACTACGCAATTTTTATAGTACAGAACACTAATATTGACTTTTTCTGATAAAAATCACATTTGTTTAAAATATTCACTATACCACTAGTGAAAATTGTCGATTATTTTCACTAGTGAAAATTGTCAATATAGTTCATTTTTATTGGCTCAAAGACGTCGAATCTTGTATTTTTATTGGACAGTTTTTGATAGATGACGAATGAGTTGAATAGTCATTAAAATTCTACTAGCGGAATTGTTGCACAATTTTACACTGATTGGTGCATATAACAAAAATAGTAAATTATGATTGGTTAATAGTTAACATGAAGGGGGTGAGTTGAATAGACATAACAATGGCCGTGACTCGTCAAAACACAGTCATCATTACAAAATTACAACCATCTGAAAATCAAATATTTTTCAAAATTGCCAAGTTGACATTCCATATGAATCCTAAAAATATAAAAAGAAAACCGATAAATAGTGGATAAAAGAGGCTGGTCTACAACGTTTATTTAAATTATATAGGATGAAATTGTTGTAAAACACGAGCAGTCACACAAACTTATATTTTCCTAATGTAAAACTAAATTTGAGTTCAGAGCACCATCTACTACATTCTTATTTGAAATTTAGTCAGTATAGAAAGAATCATAATCGTGCTACTGTGCAAATAAATAATTGCTATTTGCTTGGCCGCCTACCTGCGAGCTCTTTTAATCAATGTATTTTAAATTTATTCTAAACTTCAATTAGTTTAATGTTCACCATTTAAAAAATATTTTAACACAAACTATGCTTAAAGTATGACATTGCTTCATCATGTAATATTAAATGCAATTACACCTTGTGTTGCATTTAATATTACTAAGATCTTAAAATAAGGGACTGCCTCCCTGCCATTTAATGAAATATGTTCATTACCACAATGAAATAATAACTGTTATCGATATTAAAATGTAACTAAAAGTTTCATCTTTTCGGCATTTTAGTTAATAATGCCATCTGTTTCTTCCGCTGACAGTTATATACAAGTTACTTAAAATATTAAGCAATTTTCCTACGGTCGAACTTAGGTACATCAATACATATTATCATTTACATAAAATAATTGTCATGGCCATAAGACTATATGTCAAATTGTTTATGTAAATACATGGAACATCTCAATAATATCAAGTCACTGGGCGAGCACAGCTTACGTAAGTTGGAATTGCTTTTACATATTAGGTCTGACGCCTCTAGAACCGCAAAATGGCATTGAACATTAACAGCAAATTTTGATTTCCTTCTATTTAAACGGATCTGCTGTTTACACTTTACTTCCACGAATAACGAACACAAATAAGCGTGTATGACACGGTTTTACTTATTTTTTACCGTACATCAAAATTCTAGATATAAATCACGCAAGTACTGCATTTTACTTAAATACATCTCTTTATGTTGTATAGAGTAAATTTCGATGTTTTCATAGAGAATCTCGATATATATAAGAGATATGGATCCCTCCCCCATCCTCGGTTTCTTTTCCAGAAATGGTCAAAACCAAAATTGGCTATTGTCTCTTGTATTCAAATTATAAAAAAGTGCGATTTTTCGAGTTTTCGTTCTTTGGCTATATTTCGCTTATTTTTGAAAATAGAGAAAAGTAATTTTTACATTCACCAGGCACACAAGATATTTTTTTATATGGAACTTATAGTTGGCTGTGGCATTCATTCCTGCAGGACGTTTGGGCCCCCCTTTTGTTCCCAGTCTAAGGTGAGAGACGCATTCCAATCGACGCCATTGTAAGGCGGAATTCTGCCTATTATCCTCACGTACCGCCCCCGCTTCTACCTATGTGCCACAGGCGGACACATGCCACCAGCTGACCGCACGCCACCCTCAAGGGCCGTCAACGAAACCAGGTATCTGTACAAACCACTGTATAACCTATTATCTGTCATTCATGCGAATCGAGTTTGTTCTTGTGAGTGTGCGTTGGCGTTTTTGTGCATTCGCGGCCAGGCTGTCTTTGCGACGCTCTATTTGCTATCATTTATTCCAAACATTTCATGTGTGCTGGCCCTCTGCCTTGCTAATTAAACATTTTACTAATTCATCGCATACCTTTGCGACGCTGTGCTTACTGTCATTTATTCCAAACATTTCATGTGTGTTGGCCTCGGGCATTTTAAATTAAACATTTATCTACTTTGGCGCATACCTTTGCGACGCTGTATTTGCTGTCATTTATTCAAACATTTCATGTGTGCTGGCCCTGTTCTTTGCTAATTAAACATTTAACTAATTCATCGCATACCTTTACGACGCTGTGCTTGCTGTCATTTATTCCAAACATTTCATGTGTGTCGGCCCCCGGGCATTTTAAATTAAACATTTATCTACTTTGGCGCATACCGTTGCGACGCTGTATTTGCTGCCATTTAAAGTGCCTTGGTCGCCTTCGCTCATGATTGATACGCTTGTTGTGAGGTAATGTACCTCGATGGCACTTACTTGTAATTGATCTTTTATATTTAAATTAACGGGCCAACACCGGCCGGTTACATGTGTGTGTATTAACCAGATTTCTTTTGCTGTATGTGTATTAGTATTAGCGCGTCCTCCAACTGGGGCCATAACTTAAGGCCTAGAATAATTTCGGCGGCGTGATCGTTGCCCGTTTGTAAAGTCAACCAATAGACGAAGATCTGATTAAGGAACTTATTATTGTGTTCGACCTGTGCATGCTCTTTTCAGATTAAGCCTCTCAGTGTGAAGATCGATGTACGACGGAGCTTGAGCGTTGGGGCGTGCAGGTAGGTCTGGTGACGTCGCCGCCGTGGCCACAAGTACCCGAAATCGTAATTTAAGTATTTTCTGTCCCGAAATTGTAGCCCGAGTTTGACAGCTCTCGAGTACCTTCCTGACGGAGTACCCTGTGTACTTCTCATCCCGTCTAACCGCCCAGGCCCGGTTATTCGGGTACACCCCTAAGACAGGCTTGGTGGCGCCCTTTTATTTTGATTTACCCTGTATATGTCATACCACGCTTTCCCAGTGACGTACCGTTTGAACCACGCCCAACTCCTTGAGCGCTTCAGCCGAGGCCTTTAGCCTATTTTAACGAATCTCAGGGCGAACGTGCCATCTTTTCCCGGACTTAACCAGTCGTGCGATACTCACCTCGCATGAGTGTCGTTAAGTCGTTTTGATACCGTAACAGGCTAATTTTTGGCGCCCAATGTGGGGCCTTGTTGCTCTTTGTTCTCGTCAAGGCGCCTAATTTGTGGCGTGCTAGCCTTTTTCTCGCTAAGCCACCCGTTGTGCAACCTAATTTTTGGCGCCTATCGTTGCGTGACAACACCCGACCTCATTTGGGGTTTTTCTTTTTTATTGCGTTGAGACACGCAACGCGTGTCTCAATTTTTGGCACCATACCGGTTCCAGACGGTACCATTGATTGGAACCATTGGTGGTCTGTTGTAGTCTCGTTAAGCCATCCGTTGACCGCCTAATTTTTGGGCCTGTTTTTTTTCTCTTTTGTATTCGGTCTCTTCACGAAGAATATTAACAGATAGTCCCGTTAAGCCATCCGTCACCGGTTTGCTACCTTCTCCCGATTTCTCCCGTCTTGATCGTCTACGATTTGGTTCGGATATATGACTTAATTAACTTACCGAGCGCACGCGCTAACGTTTTCTTTTTGTACGACTCACAATACAAGTCGTTCCTTTTCCGATAGTAAACATGGTACTAAAACTACTTATCGAACGCCTGCTCCGCGCGGAAGCAGAATACGAGTTAAGAATTAGAGGCCATGACGCTTCCGGCACGATTACCTTGTTGCGCTCCCGGTTGCGTGACGCAATGAGAGAGGAGGGACGCGCAGATATGGCTACGCGACCGGCGTACCCGTATACCTTCGAGGAGGATTTCGCGGCCGTGACAGCGTTGATTAGCGAATTAGGGGAAAAAATTCAAATATATTTAGCGAACCCGACTAAAGAAGTAGCGGCTACGATCGAAACGAAATTTTACCAAGGAATGAACCGTGTTACGAATAGCTCAGCCATAACTGAGGAGGAGCAAGCGCTCAAACAAAAAGCGTTTGCGGAGTTGTCAATTATACGTTCAACCTACGAACTTAGTCAAGTAAAGCTAGGGTCGTCTACGACTACAGCTGAGTAGGAAAGCTCCGTATCGCTACCGTCGACATCCGGTGTCGCACCTATTATTACCGTCGCGACGACGATTACGACTACGACGTCGGCAACCATGTCGACTCCAAGTTTCGCCTCGCCAATGTCGCGCACGATTTCATTTAAGGCAACCCCTGTTTCGAAATGGAACGTACCTTACCGAAGAAGAGTTATTTATGCAGGCCATCAATTTATTTTCGGGCAACGCATTGCTATGGTACCGCGCTAATAGAGCGACCCCTAACACTTGGCAACAGTTAGTCGATTTGTTGCGCTTAAAGTTTCAGCCTTCCAATTATGATGAACGGTTGTTGGACAAAATTAAACGTCGTACGCAAGGCCCTACGGAAATTATGGGCATCTATATTGCGATTATGCGCACAATGTTTTCGCGTTTGACTGAGGCGATTCCCGAGGAGAGGCAGTTACGCATAACATCTACATAACATCTCACCGTTGTACCAAACTCAATTAGGGTTGACAGAAGTCCGGTCGATCAACGAACTAGCGCTATATGGACGAAAGATTGAACAGCAGCGTTACGCTATTGAAACTTACGTGCCGCCATCTAGAAAGAAGTCTGACTTAGAAACAGATTTGGCATATGTCGAGGTCGCGGAAACGTACCCAGTCGATGTTGTCGAGGCGCGTAACGCTAATACTCCCGAGTAGAGGAACAGAGAATCAACATCCAAGTCAAGTATGCGGTGTTGGAATTGTAACGAACCAGGCCACAGAGCCAGTAGGTGTCCGCGACCCCGCGGCAAGAAATTCTGTTACCGTTGCGGCAGACCTGAAGTAACCGTAAACACTCGTTGTCGATCAGGGAATAGGGGACAGGGAAATGATCCCGCGAGACGCTGAACAGTCGAGCAGTGTTTTCGCGCATGGTTAACAATTCGTCTAAATTTATGAAAGGAGTTATCGAGGAGCGCGAGACGAAATTTAAGAAAAATAAAGTCATTCTGGACTACGTACTAAAAAGGTCATCTGACGACCGCCGACCGCATGTTACAGTTAAAATTATGGGTTTCGAGTTGTTGGCTTTATTGGACTCAGGAGCGAATCGAACGATTTTAGGAACTAAAGGTTGGGACGTGTTGCGTACTGTAGGCTTGCGAGTAAACAAGAAGCTGAGACCCGTTTGCTCAGTGGCAAATGGACAGACCGTACCCAGTTTAGGTACCCTTTACTTGCCTATTCGTTTAAATAATAAAGTGGTAGCTATCGACGTTTTAATAGTCCCGGAGGTTCCGCACACCCTAATCTTAGGTATAGACTTCTAGAAGTCTGTGGGAATAGTCCCAGACGTGTTTCGAGGGGAGTGGGAATTCTCAAAACCCGATTTAGCAACCATTGACACTCCTACCGGCAATCTACAATCGAATTTCGACCTGAACTCGGACCAACGAGCCCAATTAGACACCCTCGTTAACCGACATTTTACTGCCGCTAAACCCGAACTCGGCTGCACCAAGTACGTTAAACATAAAATCACTCCTAATGCGGCACCGATCAAACAAAGATACTACCCGGTCTCTCCCACAATGCAGGCGCATATCGATGCTGAGTTGGACAGTATGCTTAGATCAGGCGTCGTAGAACGTTCTCGTTCAGCCTGGTCGAGCCCGATTTTATTAGTCAAAAAGAAAGATAGAACCTATCGTTTCTGCGTTGATTTTCGCAAATGAAATAGAGTCACCAAGAAGGACGCCTACCCGATACCTTACGTGTCGTCGATTTTGGACCGCTTACGCGATGCCCGGTTCATAACGTCGCTTCATATCAAATTTCGTACTGGCAGATTGGATGGAAGACCAATCCAAAGAACTAACGGCCTTTACAGTACCCGGGCGCGGTTTGTTTCAATTTACTCGGATGCCCTTTGGGCTTCATAACGCGGCAGCGACTTGGCAACGTTTTGTCGACCATGTGTTGGGTCGAATTGGAACCTTACGTTTTTGTCTACTTAGATGACGTGATTATTTGCACCCCGACTTTCGAAAAACACGACGAGATTCTAGACGTAGTACTACAGCGACTAAGCGACGCTGGTTTAACATTGGGACATAATAAATTCCAATTTTTCCAACCGGAATTACGGTACTTGGGCTATGTCGTTAATGTCCAAGGACTCTTGGTCGATCCCGATAAAGTATCGGCTATTCTTAACCTACCGCAACCAAGAAATGTTTCGGAAATACGTCGAGTAGTCGGCATGGCATCGTGGTACCGACGCTTCATACCGAATTTCTCAGCCATTATAGCTCCGCTGATGTCGCTATTAAAAAAGTTTCAGAAGTTTGAGTGGACCGAGTCGTGCGAAGTCGCATTTACAACCATTAAGAATTGCCTAGTTTCGGCACCCATTTTGTCGTATCCTGATTTTTCTCTCCCGTTTATGTACAGACGGACGCTTCCAATGTTGGTATCGGCGCCGTGCTGACTCAAACCATTGATGGCCAAGAACAGGTCATCTATTACATCAGTCGGACTCTTACGAAACCTGAGCGTAATTTATCGGTTACGGAACGCGAATGTTTGGCCGTCCTTTGGGCCATAGAGAAATTACGTCCTTATTTAGAAGGCACTCATTTCACAGTCATTACTTACCATCATTTACTTATCTGGCTAAATAACCTTAAGGAACCCGCCGGGAGACTTGCCCGTTGGGCTGTTCGTATTCAGCAATACGACTTTACGATCAAACACCGGAAGGGAAAAGACCACGTTGTTCCGGATACGCTGTCTCGTGCTATACCCGAAATAGATGTAGTCTCGGTTATCGATTCTGAAAAACCCGAGGCCGGCGTTCAGGCGCCGGGTGATAGTCAAACTGACCGTTGGTATAGGCGCATGTGTACACGCGTCGTAGAGAAACCGTTAAAGTACTCAGCGTGGAAACTGTCGCAAGGTAAATTATTTAAACATGTTAACGTAAAATACCCCGAATTTGACGAAGGCAATAGTTGGAAGGAGGTAATTCCAAAGCCTCAACGTGCCGAGATTCTTCGTAAAATTCATGATGAACCTACCGCAGGCCACTTGGGCATTTATAAAACTTACGGTCGGATTGCTCACCAGTATTACTGGCCTAAACTCAAGGCGGATGTGACCCGCTATGTTACCCGTTGCGCGACGTGTCTAGCGCAGAAACCCGAACAGAAACGCCCGGCCGGCTTGATGTGTCGTCACCCCGTCGTGTAGAAGCCGTGGCAAATGATATCGATCGACATTGTAGGGCCGTTGCCCCGTTCAAAGAAAGGCTACGTACATATTCTATCCGTGGCTGACTACTTTACGAAATGTACCCTTTTCTTCCCGTTGCGTACCGCCACCGCGACCGCGGTGACCCAGAAAATTGAGAACGAAGTTTTCTTGCTCTTTGGAGCCCCCCAGTACGTCTTGGTTTACAATGGCGTACAGTTTCGCAGCAGAGAATTCCGACAACTCACCGATACATACAAGTCATGAATTATCTTTAACGCGCATTATCATGAGCAGGCCAACCCCGTAGAACGCGTTAATCGAGTTTTCAAAACTATGCTAGCGTCGTACGTAAAAGAGAACCACCGAGAGTGGGATAAATATTTGTCGAAAGTCCCTTGCGCCGTGCGTACCGCAGTACACGAAGTTACCGGCATGACGCTATATTTCGGTAGAGAGATACAGTTAGAGGGGACGCGCGCCAATAACCCCAAAGAGGTAGATGTCTCGGAACAGATACGAGTAGAGAGTCGCAAAGACTTATTGCGACGGACTCCTGCGTTAAGGTCGGTATATGAAGACATTGTTAAGCCACTAGACGCGGCGTACAAGGCCTCAAAGGCGACGTACGATTTACGAAGGCGCCCCGCCCAGTTTGCCGTTGGCGATACCGTTTGGCGACAAAATTACGTACTTTCCGATGCGGCTAAGTATTTTAACGCCAAGTTGGCTCCAAAATTTGTAGGACCGTTTTATATTAGCTTGCTACTTACGAGTTGTCCGACGAGACCGGTGCCCCAAAAAGCACGTGGCAAGCGAAAGATCTTAAACCCTATCCTACGGACGCTTAGCTTGCTAGCGCCCGTTTTCCTCCCCCCCCCCCCCCCCTCCCTTAGGCCTTTGATGGCCCTATCTTCGGCCTCGAGCCGTACCGTCGGTAGTTCCTATTTCTTCTGCGAGCCTTCTTGTTGTGGGAACCCCACAATGCGCCGATCCCGTGACGCGCAACGTGCCCTCTTCAGGTGGCGCGTGGGACAGGTCAGTATGGACTTCTTTCTTACCCACCCCCTCCACCAAATTTTCCCCTGTGTTCTACTGGAATGGTTGGTCGGAAGTGTGCATGGGATTAAAACATTTTTATTCGCCCGATTTTGACGAGCGCTTGTCGCGCATTTTTAGCGGTTTTTTGGTTTAAATCCCCCAAACCCTTCTTCTCTATGTTCTATCTTTTCCTCTTATCAGTCCTATCTACCGTGTCCCGGCGACAACTACCCAACCCCTTGGTTTTCTTTCTTTTTCCACCTTCCAAAACCGCACCGTTAGGCGACCGTCATGGACCCGGTGTTAAAGTCCAGTAGGCGTTTCGTGGCCGTCGCCGCAGTGCGTGCCACACCCGTTTCGGGTCTGGTCGGTTATCCTCTTTTTATATATTTATATTGCTTTTTAGCCGTTGCTGACTGTCCTTAGTGTGCCTAGTTTTTGCCCGTTTGGTTCCCCGATGGAGCCAGACATGAATCGCTTCGTGGACCCCTGGCGGAGTACCACTCCTTTGGGACAGCTAGTTTTATTGTCGCCCGTTTCCCGTGGTCCGGGGAGAAAGTACCAGCCATCAGCAAACCGCCAGGTCCTTACCCAAATGTCCGTATTTCTGCTGGGGCACCCAGTCTTTCCTCTTCCTCTTCTTTCTTCACTCCTTTTGTACCCTGTCTGGTGGCCAGTGTGCTTAATTCCTTTGGGGGTACAGCCTATCGTATGAGTGTTCTCGGTCGTTTGAGTTCTCGTAGTGCGGCAGCCAAAATGTCTCGTTGTTTTGTAAGAGACTTCGGGGAACTCTCTTTCACGTAAGGGGAATGTTAAGCCATTTTGCAGCCTTCAGCAATGAAGTTGATCATTTAAGCTTTCAGTACAGCCTGCCTGTATTTCAAATCTGATGCCAGCATTTTTAATTTATCATCACAAATACTCACAAAAACCACCTCTTTTCTTTCCCATTTGAGTTCGAACACCGTGTATATAGGCGTAGCTGTCTCGTTTTAGCCATTTTAGGCCACCATTTATAAAACACCTGTTCTTTAAAAGCGGGTAAAACTGGTTTGAGCCGGCGAAGACTCCGCTTCGCGATTGGTTATTGCTTCGCTTGGGGACGCTTGGCGTCAGGTGGCTGCTTGCGTTGAGAGGAACACAAGTCGCGCGAGTGTGCTTGGTGTGGTGTGTACCGTTGTTGCGTGGGTGTGATGGGCACTCCGAGCGCCCAGTTCTGTTTCTTCAAGTAAGGGGCTGTTCCCCTTTAACCCGACAACTCGGGGATTCATTCCTGCAGGACGTTTGGGCCTCCCTTTTGTTCCCGGTCTAATGTGAGAGACGTATTCCAATCGACGCCATTGTAAGGCGGAATTCTGCCTATTACTCTCACGTACCGCCCCCGCTTCTACCTATGTGCCACAGGCGGACACATGCCACCAGCTGACCGCACGCCACCCTCAAGGGCCGTCAACGAAACCAGGTATCTGTGCAAACCACTGTATAACCTATTATCTGTCATTCATGCGAATCGAGTTTGTTCTTGTGAGTGTGCGTTGGCGTTTTTGTGCATTCACGACCATTACTGTGACCTGAGGCAAGGCTGTCTTTGCGACGCTGTATTTGCTATCATTTATTCCAAACATTTCATGTGTGTTGGCCTCGGGCATTTTAAATTAAACATTTATCTAGTTTGGCGCATACCTTTGCGACGCTGTATTTGTTGTCATTTATTCAATTTCATGTGTGCTGGCCCTGTGCGATGTAATTAAACATTTAACTAATTTATCGCTTACCTTTGCGACGCTGTCCTTCCTGTCATTTATTCCAAACATTTCATGTGTGTTGGCCCCCGGGCATTTTAAATTAAACATTTATCTAGTTAGGCGCATACCTTTGCGACGCTGTATTTGCTGCCATTTAAAGTGCCTTGGTCGCCTTCGCTCATGATTGATACGCTTGTTGTGAGGTAATGTACCTCGATGGCACTTACTTTACACTAATTGATCTTTTATATTTAAATTAACGGGCCAACACCGGCCGGTTACATGTGTGTGTATTAACCAGATTCCTTTTGCTGTATGTGTATTAGTATTAGCGCGTCCTCCAGCTGGAGCCATAACTTAAGGCCTAGAATAATTTCGGCGGCGTGATCGTTGCCCGTTTGTAAAGTCAACCAATAGACGAATATCTGATTAAGGGACTTATTATTGTGTTCGACCTGTGCACGCTCTTTTCAGATTAAGCCTCTCAGTGTGAAGATCGATGTACGCCGCCGTGGCCACAAGTACCCGAAATCGTAATTTAAGTATTTTCTGTCCCGAAATTGTAGCCCGAGTTTGACAGCTCTCGAGTACCTTCCTGACGGAGTACCCTGTGTACTTCTCATCCCGTCTAACCGCCCAGGCCCGGTTATTCGGGTACACCCCTAAGACAGGCTTGGTAGCGCCCTTTTATTTTGACTTACCCTGTATATGTCATACCACGCTTTCCCAGTGACGTACCGTTTGAACCACGCCCAACTCCCTGAGCGCTTCAGCCGAGGCCTTTAGCCTGTTTTAAAGAATCTCAGGGCGAGCGTGCCATCTTTTCCCGGACTTGACCAGTCGTGCGATACTCACCTCGGATGGGTGTTGTTAAGTCGTTTTGATACCGTAACACCCCATATACGAAAGAAGATATTCAATTTTGGCAAGTGCATTTTTAGTTTGAGAGGATGCAGGAGTTTTATCAGAAATAGTTTTAAAAAATCCACATGTGTTAAAATGTATGACGAACACGTATGTTATATTATATATTATGATATATATCACTGGAATGGTAAAAAAATCTTTTTCTTATGATACCCCAGACAACTGGATTCTATATAAAAAGTACAACTTTATGGTATAACTCGAATTTCAAAACTTTTTTCAACTGACTGTGCCACTGCAGTCGTATCAAAAAAAAGTGCCTGAAGAACGTAAAATTTTTCCATATCTCCAGCAGTTATCGAGATTCCCTATGAAAACATCGAAATTTGCCCACCCTGTACTCTTAAATTGCAAAAATTGTCTTAATACATATTTGAAAATGTATCTTAATTATAAACATTATACATACCAGAGTGGTTCACCAAACATTGCTCCTAATATATAATAGCATTGACAAATATTAACTTATGTTATACTCGGGCATTAAGTCCTGAAATACACTACATTAACTAAATTTTAACACTCTGCCATCCTATTGAAGCAAAACGCATGGTAAACGGATAAGATGTGTGTTGTTCACCACAATGTTTTTGCTCCCAAAAATAACTGCTAAAATTATTGGAACGACATTCATCACGCTTGACTTTAAGCGACTGTCACTTATTCCACAGTTAAATGAACTTTGTCATGGTTAATATTAGTATCAATATGCTTTAAATGAAACAGTTTTGTTCTCTTGTCATTTGCCCATATATTGGAGACAACACAATGATAAAAGTAACAGTTATAATGAAGACGCATAAATCGAATTATTCGACTTCTTAAGGTAATATTTTTATCTGTTTTAAATCTTAGCCTATAAGCTATTCTATGCTATAAAATGCAACCATATCTGCCGATATTACTTCTTTTTGTATAGAATTAATATACAGAATGTACGAGTATTACAGACAGAGCTAGGAAGTAATTAATTACTTTGTAATTAAATTACTAATTAAATTCCATTTAGTTGATTTGTCTTGAAATTGAATTACTTTTCAAAATACAATAATTGTAATTGGTAATTGCCTAGTTTGTTAAAAAGTCTTAACACTTACACTTTAAAAGTAATTATTTACTACATTCAATTACTCAATTACTTTTGACTAATAAAATTACTCTACAGTATTTAAATTTTTTGGCAAGTATTTGAATTACTTGTGGTAATTGAAATTACTCGCAGTAATTGAATTACTTCCTAGTAATTCAATTACTAAATTACTGACCTCGATTAGGTATTAAATCTCCAAAAACGCAAAAATGAAGATAAAGCCTTATTAAGAAAATTGTTAAGTCATTTTGCTGTTGTAGATGCTTAATTGCATTGCACGCCTTTAGGGCAACTTGTTGCTATGTTAAAACCATTTTCAATTTTTGCGCACAAGTACAATCTCATCTTCCGCACATTTGATTCAGGTCATTTTGGTATTTTAAGTAGCCACCTAGGCTTTAGGGCAGCGTGCCCGTATGCTAAACCCTTTTAGTTACTTATTTGGCTCCATCGCCTAATTCTACAATAATGATTTTGCACATATTTGGCCCCAAACGCAGTATTTCTCGTCAGTTGGAGCACCCCTTTGCTGCTACTTTGGCAGCCGGGTGTTATCGCTCGCAAGAATTCCGAAACTTCTAGAAATCACTCCGTTGAGGCGCTTCGCCATTGGCTGTCTTTGATACCGGAATTAATTTGTTTTGTGGAGCGCATCGCCATTGGCTGCCGAGAGTCACGTGGCAAGGCCGTTTGGCTCACGCCACTGCAGGGGCCATAACACGGCTTGCTTGAGGAGTTCAAGTCAGGCCGTTGATCGAAGAAGTCGCAGAGTGTGCCGTTTCGCGGCGTTCCCGCTATTTGCGGGGACGCCAGCCTGTTTTTCCCGTCTCGTGCTGTTTCAGCGAATGTTGTCGAATATGCCATCCTTTAAGAGGTCGCGTGTGGTTGTGTGAGTGGCACGTCTTTACGCTAAGGCGTAGGTGTGTGAAGGGCTTCTTGGGGCCAGTTCTGCGTTGGTGAGAAAGGGGGCTTTCCCTTTGCGACTCGCTGTTTCGAGGATCTTTCTAGGCAGGACAAAGTAGGCCTCTTTGCCGCTGTAGTGTGCTCTCAGGAGAGCGTCCTAACGCCGCCTTCTTGGCGGATTCCAGCCCGTTTACCCCTAATGCCGTGTTTTGGTGATTGAGCTGCCACAGACTGCCGCCTTCTACCAACTGACTGCACGCCACTCTCATGGACCGTCTGCGGACTAAGGTATTTGTAATTGCAACCGTTTAAACGTAGTAACTGTCACTTGTGCGAGCGTTGGTGCTTTGTGCTCAACTTTATGTGGGCGGATGCATGCCCCTTGCTTGCTTGTCGCGGCTTTTAATGCCGGTTTGAGGCCACCATGCTGCAAGACGCTACTTTGGTAGCCTGCTAGTAAGTTCATGTGCGCGAGTTTCGCGTTTCATCGCCTAAATAGCTAAAGAACTCTGCGCCTATGATTTGGTGTTACGTTTGTGCTAATTTTTAATTCAGTAACCTTAGGTGCGCGAGCTTCGCTATATGGTACCGATTAATACCTAAATAGAATTAACGCCTCGCCGTGCTGAGCCTGGCGCGCCCTAATCTGTTCGAGTTTTTCTGTTATCGCGCACTAACGCGCCCTTTTGCCGGAGCGCGTATTTCTAAACTGTACTCTAATATGTAAAGGGTCGAGCCCACTGCGGCCGGCCACCCATAGCGTGTTGTTCATTAGCATAGCGCGTCCATCAGCTGGTGCTTAACGTAAGCAGTAACATAAGCTTGGCGGCACGATTTGCTGCCCAGATGCAATTAGCGATCAATAGACGCATATTTAGTTAAGGGACGTATTATTCCTATTCGACCTGTGCATGCTTTGTTTCAGATAGCGCCTTTTACAGTGTAAAGATTGGTGTACGGCGAGACGTGAGAGATCAGAGCGTGCAGGTAGGTCCAGTGATTGCGCAGTCTCGGCCAAAGAGTCCCAATATTACTATTCCAGTACGAAATTGTTATTTGAGCTTGCAGCTCATGAGAATTCTTATCGACGGAGTGTCTTGAATGCTTCGCTCCCGTTTAACCGCCCAGGCCCGGTTATTCGAGTTAAGACAGGCTTGGTGGCGCCCTCATAATTTTGACGTACCATATATATATGCCTCATCACGCTTGCCCAGAACGTATCGTGTGACTCACGCCCGACTCCCTGAGCGTTCCAGCCGTGGCCCCTTTAGCCTGTTTCCAGCAAATCTCAGGGCAAGTGTGCCAGTTTTCCAGGACTGATTCCGTGGTGCGATGCTCACCTTGGGTGGGTGTCGTAAAGTTGTTTTAATACCGTAACAAAATTGCAATTCCTAGACCAATATAAGTGTAATTTAGAATTTCTTATGACTAGTCGTATAACAGCTAGTTTTGTGCACGAGCAATTTGGTGTAGACGCACATGTTTATAGATGGGATATGCATGTGTGGTTTCTTGTGTATTGTAGGCTGTTCAGGTTGCAGCATTGTAGCTTGCTAATAATTATTGTGTAAGAAGTGAAAAATATGTCTGCGGTAACTACAGATTACAAAGTAAGGTACGATAATATATTTAGTTTTTTCCGTAACAACAAATAGCTTCATTATACAATATTAGTTCATAATAATTATTTATTTATTTTATTTTTTTAAATGATGTACTAATACAGTCAACTAAATACATACTATTAAATACAAATATACAACAGTTGCTAGAGAAAGTGACTGAATAAGTAGTTTATGTTGTGCAATTACAATTACCAAGTAACTGATAATTGAATTACTATTTCATTTAAGTAATTAAAAATCTGGTAATGCAATTACTTCATTGCGTGGTAATTAGTAATAGAGAATTAATTACTTTTTAAAAGTAATTTGCCGAGCTTTGATTACAAGGTCAAAATACTATAGTAACTAGTAGTTTACAATTGATAAGAGAGAATGATGCGTAAAATTAAAGTAACACTATTTCAGCGTTTTCCAGTTTATTTATCTATTTTTAAGACAATCTCATAAAAAATGTGTAAACACGCAGCCGATGGGTGAGGCAGTTCCACTAGTAATTCCTTCAAATTGTGTGTGTCTGATTTTCTTATATGCTATTAGTATTTATTTATTTAATTTACAAACGGAAAAAGTGGAAGATTCTGTTTAAAAGCGACCTTCTTTTTCTTGTTTATAAATGTTTTTCTTTGCTTTTCTAGAACAATCTTCTTTCTACCTATTGGCTTCTGTCGTTTTGCATCAGACAGGGGACGTATGAAAAAGTAATATATTATTTCCACCGCAGTAAGCAAACTCGCCCCAACACAAAGCCCGGCAGTTCCTCCCATGGACACTGTAAAATATTATTTTTAACACTTACGTTTCTAACATCAAATAAATCTATTTTTCGCATATAAATTGATCATATCTTCAAAATTCGGTCTAACTCCTTACAACATTTTTGTATTATACATAAAATAATAATAGGTTGATGTTAAGAACACTATCATTATAGCCCAAACGCCAATATTCCATGTCGATGTGAAGAGCACCGAGATGTACAGGTCTCCTATGAATGCTAGTATTTAAGGTGCTAATAGTGACAAAAATTATATATACACCACGATTGAGAAGACTATTATAATAAATACTACGATTCACTAGCACGGTGTTCATATTCAAAAACGTAATATAACCATAGTCGGAACTAGAGTGCAAAATTTGAGGCTTCTGAAGCTCTATGACAATTGTAACTATTTCGTTCTACTCGGACAAGTAGCGATTTCTCTATATTAAACTTTGGAGATTTCAAAATTGTGTAAAAAATAATATGCAAGTCTGCTTAAAAAACCAAACGTGAAGCAAAAAATCGTCATCCCACTACAGTTCATTTTCAGTAGAATCAACACCATCTTTTACAATCCGTATGTTGAGCAAGTATAAATAATCCCAAAACATATCTCGGACTAGATTGTGGCAGCGATCATAAAATCTTGCTGATCGAAGTAAACATTCATATTAAAACAGCGAAGATATAGGAAAAATATGTCACTGAAACCACAGCATTTGGATTAAACAAACAGACTCGAGACAACAACATACAAAACGCTCCATAAAAAGCAATGGACACAAATGTTGAAAAATTGAAGCAAACCTTCAAAACTGTTATGCTGGATACCAACAAGTAATAAAAAATAAGTCTAACAATGACACAAAGAACAAAAACTGGATGTCAGTGGAAACATAAAATACTGTGAAAATAAGGAAAGAACTATGGAAAAAGATACTCGAAACAAATAAAAAGAAGACGGAATTTCGAATATTCAATAGAGAAATGCAAAGGTTATAGAAGAGATAAAAACCAGCATCTAAATAAAATATGTAAAGAAATAGAAAGATTCTAATCGTTAATGTAAGACGGCCCTGTTCCAGAAAATCAGAGAAATATCGAGAAATTATAAGCTTAAATCATGGGTAAGATGGGATGATGAAGATGAGCAACCGTAAACCTCAGCAATACACAACTGGATGAACGGACCACATCCTTGCTAAAGAAAGGTTTCAATTTTGCCGTAGCACCCAAACAAATGCTAGGGAAAGAGATAATATGTGGAGTAGAAGCAGCAATTCAACAACTTCCCAAAAGATTCAGAAATCGTCATTTTAAGAAGAGCAAAACCGCCCAGCTCTAGCATCAGTAAAGAAGATGGAGAGGCAGCTAGAGCATTAAGTAATAACAGAGATATTGCCGTTCTTAAAGCCGACAAAGGAAATGCTACTGTGGTTATGAACACTAAAGATTACAACACAACGATGGAAGTGTTACTATCTGATAAAACTTACAAAAATCTAAGTCCACTGCCTCTCTCAAAACAAAAATAACTGCCGCTATAAAACACTCGGATGGTATCGATCCTACTTTAAAGTATCGCTTGATTCCTAGAAATTTGGCAAGGCATTTAACCAATATACTGCAGCCTCTAACTGCTAAAACAGATTCCTTTGACAAGGATTCAGTGGACTAAAACCAGAAACTAAAAAGCATGCAGTTAAACAAAGATGGCATCTTTGTCAGTTTCGACGTAGTGCCACTCTTTACGAAAGTGCCGGTTGATTAAGCGCTAGTGATGCTTAAAGACCTATTGTCTACAGACTAAGTAGAACGTGTTAAAATATGTTGGAAAAACACATACTTAGTTGGAACAAAGTATACTAGCAGGTCGAAAGAGCGGCTATGACCTGTAATCATTATATTTACATGGAGGAATTTGAAACAAAGGCTCTCGAACTATCACAATTAAAACCAAAATGCTGGTTTAGATATGTAGACGATACTTTTATCGTCTGGTCACACGGACGCCAGACATTGGATGTACACCAAAACATACAATTCACAATGAAAGTGAGGGAAAATAGCAGTATTCCGTTCGTAGACGTTCTGGTAAAACGTAAAGCAGATTGTAGTTCAGGACATCACACAATCATCCAATGCAAAAAGAAACAATTCTTAAGACGTTGGCGACCAGAGCAGTTCGTATGTCAGATGCATATATTCTAGAGAGAGAAAAGAAACATTTATTTGTCTCTCTTCAAAATAATGAATATACAACCACTGCCATACGCAACGCGCTAAACAAGACTATGACACAAAAGAAATCCGCACTTCTGGAAGGCTTAGCCTTCCTACCTTACAGTAAAGGCTCAACTGATAAGATAGGACCTGTCCTAAAACGATGCAACATCAAAACTGTGTTTACGACCAATGAAACTTTGGGTAACGGTTTCAGATCAGTAAAAGACAAAATATCAGCTGGCGTATATCACATCTTGTTTTTATGGCTCGAGTTACATTGGAAAGACTGGACGTTCCATTGATCTAAGACTTCAAGAACATAAAGGCGATTTCGAACAAAAATTCATTACAAAATCAGCCGTAGCTGAGCATACTTTTATAAATGGGCACACCTTAGAATTCGAACAGGCTAGAGTATTTGCCAGAATACCTCACTGCTGCCCAAGAATAATACGTAAAGCCATAGAAATAGAAAAACATCCAACCAATATAAACAGGGAAGATGGTTTTAGACTTGGACTCCTGTCATTCACGATCTAAAACATTACAACCACTGACGATTCCAAGTACATTGGACTTGAACGACCAATCAACTCTACGCCGTTCTGCACGGCTAGCACAGAGGACTATAAATACATCCAAGCTGTCCTCCAGCTCTTAGAGCAAATTTGACTCTGATGATGCAAGCTGCAATGTCTTGCAAAATGTTGGTCTGTATGGGTGCACAAACAGTGAAAAGGCCAAATATGCCTAAGTATCCTTGTTCACAAGGTACTCTAATAACACAGACCAAAACACGGGTGGCTTGTAAGAGTTCACGAGCCACCAAAGAACATAACCGTTACACAAACCCTTGTTTGAATTCACAAGGTGTTAGGCACATTAAGCCAACAAATGCAGGGTGTTCATCTACAAAGACGACGCTGTCTACACCGAAATTTAATTCTAACATGAACAATTCGAGTAACAGCAAAAGCCTCAAACATTATAAATAGAAGATAGTAATGGAAAAGTTACCACATGGAGGAAATACTATAAAAATCTCTATATTTAGATGAAAGCCACTACCAATCAATCTAACCCAAACCTCAGATACAGGTTTTAGTACAAGAACCAAACATACTAAAAGAAGAAACTATGCAGCCTGTCCAAAAACTGAAAAAGAACAAATCGGTAGGGAAAGACGGAATCAGTGCAGAAATGTTCAAGCAACTTAATGATAAGAGAATTGAGCTTTTATGAAAAATCGGCAATAATACACTCAGCTGCAAAAGACGGGTCACCTGTTTTTAATTTTTCTAATGATCGCCATAGCGTGGTCGCTACTGCTGAAAAGAAGATACGGCATACCAATTCTTTTTATAAATTGGAACAAAAAATGTTTTGAAATTCACCCCCAAAGAGGTTAAACGGGGTAAATGTGTATGGAGCCCTATATGCAGGCAATCATTAGGGCTAGAGGAGGTAATACAGACTGCAAACTCTTTGGTAATGCGAAGTATTGAATAATTTCTAAGCGAAACCTTTATTTTCAATCTCTTTTAAGTCGTTGCTGTAAACCTATTTTGTTACTACGCAATGTTTATTTTATAAAATTATATTTAAATGTTATTTTTTATTATTGCTATTGTTTAAATAAACAGAGAAGTTTTACATCCTATTTTTTTCTACACTTCATAGTCTTCTTTTATCACAAAATGCTAATACTTTTATTCGATATATTACAACAATAATGCTATGCTCATGAACTGAAAAAAGGCCCGCTTAATAGCCATTGTCAGGACAGCAATGGTCAGGCTCGCCTATCCACCATAGTAAGGCGTCGTATTTTAAAATACTTTGGTCACATCACTAGAAGAAATAACGACAATTTGGAGAGGCTTGCAGTGTAGGAAATGATTTCAAAAGACGAATAGACCAAATAAAAAGTTTTACGAGAATCTCGAGCCAGAAAAACATAAGAAAGAGACTAATATGGTGAGATATAATGCATAAGACCATATAAAGATAAACTGTGAAACCACGTCGCTTCAGTTATAAATCCTGCGACTATGAGAGATGTTGAACTTAGGCTCAGACTCAACTTTAATTCAGAGGATGCTAAGCACCCTCAATAACCCCATAGTTCAACCTATGAGTATAGTCATTAATGTAGTAATGTGCCACTGTTTATTTTTCCCAAGAGGCATTAGACTGTATCATGAGCTAAACCACCAGCTTTTAACATCAGCTATAATTCACACATTGTCATTATATTTCAAAATTATATGTATTTACCTTACCATAGTATATTATCTTACCAATGAGGTCTAAATTTCCATTTACCACCTTTCTAATGTATCTTAAGGTTGGTGCGTGTAGTATAAAATTTAATCTAGTAAGACTATCTTCACTATGAAAACTAAAAACATAAACATCTAAGTAATCAAGGAAATATTGCTCTTAAATGCAATGATTCTAATAATGATACCTACTCAGTAATATTTCTTTTAGAAATAGAACCAATAATGCTCACTTCCATTTCGGTACAAGAACTTTCACAATCGCATTTTCCAGTGTTTTCATTCATTTTGGCAAAGTTCAACGATAAACAAATCAGGCCTTCAATATCACACATTTCATGTTGCTCTGAAATCAGTTTTTTTTTTAATTGTTGTCTGGCAATAATACTACAAGTTAATCACAGTGATAGTTATAGTGATTTAGCTTCTAAAGTATTATTGCTATCATCCTTTTCACTTTTATTGCAACGCCAAAGGAGATTAAACAAAAAATAAGTAGATGTATGTAAAACTACTTGAAAGACATATAGGCACTCGAATAGCTGTTAAAGCGTTTCGTATGTGTTTTAACAATACTGTTAAACATTTCATAAAAATGTATCTCATTTCAAAATGATCGGAACTTACATAGCAGGTAACCATGAATAAGGTATAAAAAATCGCTAATCAAATTATATCACATCAGACAAGAATACAATAGCATTATAGAATGGATAAAAATAACAATATCTTTGGAAATGTAGTGGAAACCTAAAAAAATCTTTTTTTGTATTCGCTCCCCAAACTAATTACTTTGGAAACTGTCTAGGATCCTCAAAATGGCCATTTAGAGGCCTTGTACTTAAAGTCGTCATGGCAACATTTTAGCGGACTCAAACATTAGTTGTCATGACGACTTTAAGTACAAGGCCTCTAAATGGCCATTTTGAGGATCCTAGACAGTTTCCAAAGTAACCAGTTTGGGGAGCGAAAAATACATTTTCGCGCGGCCTCCTAATATAATGCCGCGTTAATGGTAATTGAAACTTCATATTATAATGTTTGGAGAGCTACTACAAAAAAACGTTGTATGCAACACGTCCTCAAATGGGTTTGAGGACTAGTTACATAAAGTACTATTGTAGGACTATTCTGCTCCCACAATGTATAGTACAGGTCATTAAAAGTTACCATTGAAGAGAATGCAAGTTGCTTATTCTCCTACGTATATTTTAAGTCGCTTCTAGTAAATTTTACCCAAAATTGGATTTTCTATGTATAATTTTATTTTAGAAGTGTGAATTGACCAAGAGAATAAATTTTCACATTTTCTAAAATATATTCATTTTTCTACATAATCTCTCTTAAATTCCATGCATTTCTTCCACCTTATTTCTATTTAATGACATTAAGGTACTTTATAATCATTTTTATCCAAGGCTCTCATAATAAACAGTATTTAAATTTTCGTCTCTTTCTTTTGAGGTTTGGAAAGAAAGTTCGAAGACGCTAAGTCTGTCGAATAAAGGTGGTCAGGCAACACAAAACAGTTAGGTACATATTTCAGCTAAAGATTGGGCTAACAAGCGAACATGAACACGTACGTGGTTTTGGTGAAATAACACTTAGATGGCAATATCCTGTGTCGTTTAGTCTTAGTTGTTCCCTGGGACAGCCACTTGATTTTGTTATTTTAAAAACAACTGCCTGAATCTGATGTTACAGTTTCAAACATTACAGTATTTAAAAATGTAAATAGAAATGTGCCACAACAGTAACATTCTAAAATGATGCATTAATATAGAATTAAAATAGAATCCCTACATTAGATCAATAGGCAATTATATGGGATATATTTTGTTCTTGGTACCCAGATACAGCCCTTAATTTTATATTAAAACTTTCCGTCAATGATAAGGTATGAAATGATTAATCATATTGTTAAACAATGCCATCGCTTTTAAAAAAATCAGCTTTGCCGGATAAATAAGTGAACATACAAATTTCTTTCGAACCTGAATTACTGTCATACAATACCTGCGAACCTTTTGTTTTTATGTAAACATTTACTTAAGGAATAAATCTAACATTTGAATAGACATATATCTAACAGGGCGGCTAATAACTATCCTACTTTTGCAAATATTGAATCGAAAAGATAATTCTCTATTTACTAAATGTTATAGGATACAGCAGCTTATCCTCCTAGTAAGAAACCTTGAAATCCATTTCTGGTTCAATACTAAAGCAATACATACTTGCGGCAGGCATCAAATGATGAGTACAGTTACACATGTCCAAATGCATTTGCCTTAAACAGTCGACTATACAGGCTGAGTAACTATAAACTTTAGATGTAATCAAATAATTTTCGTTTGGAAATCTGCAGTGCCTCCTTCCTATGCTGGTGCTTTTTACTTCCTCCTCATTATGCATTTCCTAGAATTCGTAAAATAATGTATACAGCCATGTTACTTCGACATCTGCGTATACTTCTATTGCTAGATAGATACTGGTCTCCTCCTGCTCGTGTGTGGTACTACTAATACCGTCGAATGCAAGGTTACTGACTTGCGTATACAATGGTACTTCCTCTAAACTCAATACAAATATTTTCATGTCTGCATTTTGCAGTTCAACGGTGAATTTTCCTCCACCTGAATTATATTTGTGAGTTACCATCATGGAAATTGTAGATGTAGATGTAGAACTAAAAATTTACAAATAATATAATTCACTACTTGCTAAATTTAATGTATACCTGTTAGTTAGTGAGTTGATGCCATAACACTCTCCAAAGATGGTGTTTACTGATAACATGTTGCTGCAGCAATCGAAGTCTTGATTATTCCAGGAGCAATATTTTAATAGGTCTTCACATCCACTACGGATCTGATTATAAAGATTTTATCATTAAAACGGCAGGAGAGTGTTTGCTTTAACTTATATACTTGGTGCCTTCTTGGGCCCTTTTAGGTACAATTTTAAATTGAATTACATTTTAATATTGAGATCTTAAACTGGCTAACCATAAGCAATCAATGTACAGGAACATTTGTTTTCACAATGATAAGAAATTAAACTTGGAATTGCCAGGATACGGGACAATTCATCACAGATGTGTAAAAAGCGAACAAATTATGAATTGTAGAGGCCGTAACGCTGATAATTTAAGGTGAATGGAAAATCGAAACATATTTCTAAAACCTCTCACTTTATTCTATATTTTTCATGCATATTTTAATTTCTCTTAACTGCGGTTCAAATCGATCCGATACAGATAAACCAGATTTATTTTTTTTACAAAAATGTAATTTACTAATGAACAAATCTGGTTCTAATATGCAACTACAAAAGAGCTAATAGTGTGAAGCAGGCAATTCTAGGTGACGTTGATGTTCCCTTATCTGTTGATGAAATAATTAAGAGAGTTTTTGAGTTTCTACTACTATTTGAAATTCTCTTATGTTAGACGTAAGTTGGTGTTACCTATTTGGTATTCCGACTAATTTTAAATTCTATGATTTGGTGACGTTTGCACATGTACGAATTAAATGTACTCATAATAATTGCTCTAAAATTTGGACGCCGTCAACTTTAGTCACAATTGACGCCTGGTATCCAGCGCGGAAAAACTTCTGATAAAGGCAACAGCCCAGTGATGCGCGAGTCCGCGACCAGCTAGCCGAGGCGCATACTTACTTGAATATTTCCGAATGAAGCTCCAGATAATAGACGACCAGAAAGATATAAAAAGAAGATTCTCGCCTGTGAAACACTTGAGCACAGTGTTCAATCGAATCCAGCTCTACGTGGAGGAGCTAACAGTCCTAAGCCCCCTATGCCTAGACGAAACCGCCTGCAGCCAGATCATTGATTGGTTTCATCAAGCGTATTCACGCCAAAGACGAGAACAAAATTAGCGTTTCCTTCCAGCGAAATGGGTTTGCCGCACCGATTTGGACCTTACCTTAATGGTAAACCGCTGCCTGAACCTTTTTCATCTGACGTATCAATATTTGGTACCAAAGAATACCTCCAGAACCTACTGATAGACTACTCTACGGCACGCCGATTTCAGTACCGACGGATCCCCCAAAAACTAGATCCTCAACTTACCCCTTGGCGAGCCAATGTTCAGTATCAGAGGAAACTCTTTAAAAACCCACCCCGAGTTTTCCTTCGCAGCGACGATCTTGATAGCAAAAGTCCTTACCCTCTCCTACCACCAACCCATCCAAAGCACCATAATTACGCCGTAAAAAGATCTTTCTAGCCTCAAAATAGCCTTTTCCAACTATGCTGATTATAACATGCCACATTACAAGCCGTACCACCACCGTAGCTAATTAAAAGCACGATTTACGTGATGGCGGGCACCCACACCATCGACGAAATTTTACGACATCGCCACACGAATTACAGTTCCAGCTCCTGTCCCAAATTCATCGGTGGCGGCCTGTGAAAAAAGCTTCTAACCTGGCCGAGCTTTTCCAAAGATAAATTTTCCCCATGTATCGCTTGCCAACCCGCACGAATTGACGCTAGCCGCTCTATAGCATCAACACTCCACCCTACCAGACCAGACCCCAAGCGTTGATTGCCACTAAATAGCTGCGCGTAGGCGCACCAAATGTAAACAAATAGGCCACCGGCGACAACATTTTCGCGCCTTTTTCCAAGCCCTTCGACCGGAGAACCGCCTTCGTTGGCCTGCCGCCCGGGTTGCAGATTCCCCAAGGTGGCTATTAACTCATTTTTTATTTTGTATTTACATTGTACATATAATCAGGAATCAGAGACCGTAAATTCGATCATAGGGTATGCACTCAAACATATATATTCGAAAAAGAAATGTATTCAATAATTTTTAGGGTTTCTTAAGCAGCCATTTTATTAATTAAGTAGAACAAAAATTCAAAATTTAATATTTATTCTTAGGTACATTATGTATTTGGCTCATTCGAAAAGCCTTCTTCAGTGTAATAATGTTCCATGTTAATTTAATTGTTACTTATTCTCGTTGTATAAAATCCTCAACTTAAAAATTTCATACGACAAGCAGATGTAACAATTAAATTAAAAGATGTAACATTATTACACTGAATTATTACTTTGAATAAGCCGATAATATAATATACGAATAAATATCAAAATCAGATTTTTGTTCTACTAAATTAATAAAGTGGCTGCTTGAAAAACCCTAAAAATTATTGAATAATAATAATCCAGCCGTAAAACAAATTATCAATTAACTGAAATGACCTTGGGGATCGAAATGTGGAGGGCTTCGTTCTGTTTGTGGACCTGTAAGCAGACAAAATTGGGTACTGTGCACATTAAGGCTATGAACATACTAACTAGTAACATTAGAGCTGTTACGAATTAATGTATTGCACCAAACATGCTCCAGAAGACTCCGTGCAACTTATAAAGCAAGCACATACTTGGAGGAGTTGCTGTTGGACATATTGGGGCCTTCAACCACTAGCAGACCGCCAGCGTGGCCGAGCGGTTAGGGAGTTCGGCTGCGGCGCCACAGCACGGAGTTCAATCGCCACATCTAACAACTGGCGGGCGGCCCACCCAGTGGCCTTAAAAATTGGGTACAGAAACCACAGCTGTGGAAGTAGAGAAAGGCAGCCGTCGAAGACGTGATGCTAACCAAATCACCAAGTACGCCGTTAACGGCGTGCCAGATGACTGGGTTTCGGAAAGAGATGTTTCGGCGGCCCTGGCCCGCCGAGTCTCAGGCCATATTTCTACGTATGGAATAAAGCACCCGGAACTTTACTTTTACAGCCACTAGCAAAGCTGTAGGGCTCTGCGACTTCGTGCAAGATTGCAAGATGCACATATCACGTTGACCAATGTGGGCATATCTTCGTTAATTTCAGCCCCCACCCCTCTGCAGATAACGTTGACAGAAGCAGTAAAGCTGTGTAATCACGTTTCAGACATCACATCTGGTTTGTATGTGGGGCGATGCCAAACTCATGCTAAAATTTCTCCGACACCACACCGGAATGGATCTGTGTGAGATTTGGGACATTTGTGCACAGAAATATGCTCAATACCATAGTGTTATTAGTTTTGAGTTTAGCTGTGAGGTTTTTGTACAAATAGGATAAGCATCTTGGTAATTATAGATTACCATTTATTTGAGAGTTGCTTTGAAATTAGTTTTATAGTGAAGTCAGTTTCAACCAATTAAAGGCCTAGAAATAAGCATTCAGCTTTTGTTTTTCGACAGCTATAAGAGAGGTCTACTCTCTCTACCGAGAAAGCAGAAACTTCTTGAAATTTATCTGTTACGACGTAATTTTGGTCGGTCATTTTAGAGTGTTGTGTTTTGATCTGACGTATCTGTGTCATTTGTTTTGAAACCTTTAATAAATAGCAGTCATTCATGCACGGCGTTTTGATTTAAACTTGTGCTTAATTTATTCCTTTTTGATGCAATAATAATACAATTTTATTACTTCGATAGAACTGGATCTGTTCGAGCAGAAACCATCAGCCAGCTTGCAATAATTTAGGACGCAGTGTCGAGTAGTTGCAGATTTCAGAGGGGTGTTGACAGTGGCGTGGTAAACAGGTTAGCAACATATTCTGTGCTTTAGATCGTTCCATACTTAAAATTTAGCACATGGTTTTATGTAGAACGATGTTGCCACATTTCAGCACAGATCTCGTTGGAAATAAATACGCACCTGCCAATCATAAATAAACCCGGCGTTTGTATTTTGACGCATATAAAAACTGCTAATGGCTTGTTTCATTTTAATCCCAATCCTCTAAACTTAGACCCCCGGTCGCTACCGGAAAGTGGCAACGTCACACAAAAATCTCCCATAAGAATTACATTGCCCTATGCTGCCCGTACTCATTTTTAAGTATGAAACGATCTATAGTGTTCAATTAGCGGCATGCAGGAATCTGCATATATACGATTTCCTATGCTATTTCCCTATTTTCGCACTTTAAGTGAAACACTCGGTATAATATCAATTTTTCGGAGCGTAGATTTGATAAGAAGCACGCATTCTGTTTAGAAATATTTAAGTAAATGACATTAATCGCGCAGGACTTTCAAAATGTAATTTTTTTACACAAAAATTACAAAAACTAGTGTTGTAACACTTGCAAAATGGGCCTTTTTACTCCTAGAAAACTTTCAGACTCCTAGAAAACATCACATTTTGCACTTAGCTACACAAATGACCAGTTTCTATATTTGTTTAGGAAAGAGGTCTAGTTACACAACTTATTTCAGCTAGGTAATAAATCTCATATCAAGAATAATGTGAATTTCTTTCATGTGGCGCCTAACTGTCTCTGCGCCTAAAGGTTGGCGCCTAAACGTACACGCGCCTAATAGCGTCCGCGTCTAAAGCGCTCGCGCCTAAAAGTGGTCGTCTAAAGAAGCACGCCTAAAGAATCGCGTTTAAACGTCTGAGCTCGTTGATAGCAATATATATGATTTCTTTGGAAATTGTCTAAGAGTGAACTTGCAATTTAGTTCACCGGGGTTTGGTGCGAGTGCTTTTTAAGTTTCCGATTTTTTTCCAAGATGGGTGTTAATCTATGTCACAGTTAGAAGTGCTTCCTTTGTTTTTATACAAATTGAGGCATTGCGTGCATCTTACGAAACATACCCAGTTTTACGTATTTTGTCGAAGAGCTTTTTTGAGTTAGACACCAATTACGGAAGCTATCACCTTAAAAAGTTCAGCAGCAATACCGTTGAGACTAATATATTGGCGGGAGGAGACTTTGAACTACCAGACGTGTATACTGGAGTACACGATTTTGTAACCAATTCTTTAAGTATATCGATGCTAATTAATATTTTAAATTGCCTTAAATATGTGCCTACGTTGTCTGTAAAGATTAGACAACCAACGTCGGGAAAATCTTAATAAAAGAGAAAACAAAAGCAGCGATTATTGTAGCAATTCAAAACACATGCAATATAATTGTTGTATCTGTGACTTAATACAACATATACGCAAAAGCAGATTCATTCTCAACAGTAAACGTGAGGTATAGGGGATACAGATTGGCAGCGATATGACGGGTAATCTACAACATGACAAATGATAACGTCAATAATTAGTACATGATAATAATCAATAAGTCAAAAACACTTTCTTGGTCAAATTTAGGAATCGCTAAATGACTCCACTAACATTCCTCCGTCTTTTAACTTTTTTCGCCCAAAAATCGCTTCTTGATGACAATCTCCTCGGACACCTTGTTTTTACAAACTGTGTTTTGGTTATCCGAAAGACACTTTCTTCTTCACCATTTGATTGTGGATGACGAGGTACATTCTAATATACTTGCTGCCCAGTATCTTGCAAAGCATTTGAAATCCGCAGCTGGTGCATTCCGTTGCCCGTAACGATGTAAGCTGAAACTGAATACAAACGATCCATGGCTTCTCCGGAAACGGTTGGACTAGCGACTCACATAGTCAAGCTAGCTACATTGTGATTTGCGAAACATTCCTCTACATCTACGCCAATGTAGCGACGCATTTCAAACGGGTCACTCGCAGTTTTCGCGAAAACGTGTCACAGTACTGCTCCAATGCCGTGTTGTAACGCATTCATTGCCAATCTAAGAGGGATCTCCGGATCGCAATAACATACAATTGAAAGACTTTGTAAAATCTTTTTTAAATGTTCGCACACCGTTTTTTGAGACGAAGTCCAACAAGATTGTAATATTATATACAACAATATACAAATAATCGATTGCTGATCGATATATTTCACATAAACGTAACAACTCTCAAAAATAGCTTCAATTGCGAAACGTTCGTTAGTATCCATTAATCTTTCTTCGTAGATATTGTACTGTAAATATATTACTTGCAAAAGCCCAAATACATATCTTTCGAGTTCTAATTGAATTTTTATTTCGTACGAATACGTTGAATATGCTTCTCTGCTGTTTTTTCGAACATTAAAGCACCCGCCGTAAAGGAATCATCTGAAATATCGCAAAACCAGGTGAGATGGGGTAGCGTATTGATTCATTTGCTTCTTCCTCCAATTCAACTGGATGATAAGCTTCGGATATATTCAACGACATCAAAATTGAACTAATATAGAATTAAGCATAGGCCATCGGCTTTTGACAAAGGATGCTATTCGACTACGTTAACCATTGATACCATAATTTCCAAAATAATTTTCAAACCATTACTACAAGGGCATATTCCAGGGCCGACCAGCTACAGTAGAGACGGAATAAATTCTTTACAAAATCTTAAATTTAATAATTATTACAAGAAAGCGCGCCCATGTATCTTTAATACAACAAATATGCCTAGATAGAAACGAGAACTTATAAACTCAAAAGCTTAATTAAAAGCACAATAATCTCCAAAACCGTACAAAACATCCAGATAAAAAATAGGTTTGCAGTAACTAAAGCACACATATCAATAATAAGACATATAATGGCCAACAATATAATATTAGCTACAGCTTCAGCAAATTCGAATATTACAAAAATAGGGTGCCCATCTGTAAAAATACTATTTCAAAATTAATGTCACAGGCAACACATAATTGTAAATTATAACCGCACGCCAGGAAATGGGATAACTAAGAAGTTAATGAGCAATGAACAATATCATTACTCAATCAATCACAACGAGAAAAGATTTAAGGAATGCTAGTCAAATGCGTTGGCACTTAGCACAACAATGTAATAAATGTAACGTGGGACATCAAAATTAAGCAAGCAAAACTCGAGGAGATCTGAAGAATCCCAATCGAGTGCGTTGGCACAACGAGGTCACCGAACCTCTTTGGGGCGCCAGCCCACACCAAACTCCGGGCCGATGCAAACAGCTACGGATGGGAAAGCCTTCCGCCATAATAAAACGGGAAACGCCAGTCTCCAACACATAAGAGTAACAGAGCCGGAAGTGCCAGAATGAAGATAACCGGCACGTGGCTTCAAGACGCAAAGTTTAGATTTCAAACCACGGCGAAGCGTGGAAGAGAAAGGCTACGTTCAACAACTGAAAATATCGCGAATGTTTGAACGACACAGGTAAAACCAAAGAGCGAATAAAAATGATCAGAAGACTTTACCCCATGAATGAGAAATAAAGAAATACATTTTAAAGCTTTCAGAATCGGGAGCGAAAGGCACGAGAATATTTAACCTCGCTCACAGGAGCATCTTAGCGCCAACCACCGAAAGCACGGCCAAAGCGAAAATCGCAGGGAGTGTTTAACTTTAGCCCAAAACAAATAATTTTAGTACGTAGCACAAAAAATCTACAGAGCATCTGAACCTTTTGACGAGGTCGACGATAGACGAGGCGTGGTTCGGGATGTTAGTGGCCAAAGCTTGACTGACTCTTTTGGAAATACCAAGGTAACCGATTGAAAAATGTGTTCTTTCGTTTGCTCGTTCGAGAATACGCAATCGTGGGGCATGCTGTTTTTTTCGGATTACCCAAAACCTACTAGACATTCCTGTCGACCATCGAGGACTAACAAAAGTAACTATTTGAATGTCCACATGAAGTTCAATCTTTGTTTTTCGGAAAATTTGCTTAAAATGATTCAAGTACGAGGTAAAATACAAAAAGAGACATCGATATTTGATGAACCTTAACCATTTTGCTAGGTTCAATCAATTCCCCGGTAATGTCTTCTCCGTTGGTTCCTTCAAATCAGGCGACGCCACCGTTTCACTTGTTCTTGTGATTCAAGGAACAGCTGTTCGATTATTACTTTTCTCCTTTCTTTTATAATGTATCTGCTCCCGTAAAAGGACAACGGGATGCCTTGTGCACTTTTCTATGACACCTATTTTCTTCTGGAGTATCGGAGTTGTCTTCTTGGTTCGAAATTTTGCGCATTTTCGACAATAAACACTTCTACTAAACCATCTTGCTATAGAAGGTAACATGCAACGTTTTTGTTTGTCAGCTGCAAATAAGCGGGTTCCATAATCTAGCTTTCGCCAGAATGGCGTTCTCAGCAGCGTCGGCTGGAAAATTGCAAGTCAAAGCAATTTTCTCAACTACCCCCTTAAAATCTTGAACATTTTGTCTTGATATGAAAACAAAAATGTTCATAAATAATTAAAGGAGCTAGATTAACAAAAGCTTAAACGATGTCGATCACATTTTTGAATATGGCAAACGGGAAAAAAATGTGTGTCCGCGATGCTCCTTGCATTTATGCAATCCTTCGATTTGCGTAGTTCCGTGGATTACTTCTTGCACTCGTTCAGGACGCACTTCGGAACACAAATTGTATAATTATATAACAAGGTTGTTTTACTGAAGTAGGTGAAAGTTTTTGTTTGATATAAGATGTGACTGGAGTAGCCAGGCGTAACTACCACTTAGACAATTGTAGCCTGTGTCTGGTCACAAATGAATACACTACAGAGTTTAGAAGTATATTGAAAATTATTAAATAAATAGAAGTCTTTATATATAATTGAATGCGTGTCGTGTTTACTGTTTTTGAACTCACAACCTAGTATTGGTATAGGCACAAAAACACGACGTTCGCATAAAAATACTTCGCCGGTCAACAATGTGTGTGAAATCTGACCTAGTTATAGTATTATAATGAGCCAGTCTGCATAAAGCTTCTTTATAGTAATGCAACGTGACCCAGTAAATTGACGCTAATGCTGAGTTTTGTATACACAAATGTAATTAGCGCATGTATTTCACTTAATTGTTTTGTCCCATGATCAAACATTAGTTAGAACAATGTGCTTTCCCCCTCTTCTTCTTTTGTTTCTTCCATCTTTTGCTCGGGCGTTCTATTGTACTTTTTTCTTTTGGTAACATGTCCCTTGCAATTTTAACTGTTTTCTTGTTCTCCATTCATAAAATATGACTATTGCACTCGTTTCGTGGTCGTGTCGCCCATTCACCTCTATGTTATATATTCCATTGGTCCCGTATTTCTGCGTTTCTTATGCGGTCGAATCTTGTTTTCGCAGCAATTCTTCTTAAGGTCTTTATTTGTGCTATTGATAATCTCCACGGCTTTAAAACGGCCTGGACTTTGTACCCCTCATCCTTACTTACCTTTGAAGGCTTACACTTCACCGACTAGCTCAAGATACGGTTTCTTATCAGGGTTTAACAATTGTGGGATTTTTAGTTCGTTTCACTTTCATATAAAGGTAAAAGTTCATTAATCAGAAGAAATGGGCGCCATAACTTTATTTAAAAAGTTTTAAATTCAATAAGTTTACAAAGGTTACGTATTCTTTCTAACAGTCCACAAATCAATTGTTATGCATTAGAGGCTTATACCTTTCTAATTTTAATACACATTATGTAATTATTTAGCAAGTTTTATTCTTCTCTGACAAGTTAGAATTTGTTCTAATAAAACGTTAGGATTAATGAATCTATCAGTATCTAGGAGATTTCTTATACCTATTTAATTAATAACCTCCGGTTCGTAAGTTGAAAATATAAAGAGCTCTCTATACCCTCGTATTTCTCTTTCCTAGGTCTTAATTACGATTAATGATCGGTATTTAGTTTAATTGGTATCATTCCATGTAGTATAAGAAAGGTCCTTTATGAAAAAAAAACTTATTATTTGACAAGTGACCCAAAAACCAACTTGACAGTCACAGAACGATTTAATCTCACTTCAAGCCACATCACCTGGTAAGTAACTATTGTTTTTACTTGAAACTAATCTGTTATTGAATATTCTTAAGGCTTACGCCCTAATTTAATTATATTTAAGCTATGACGCGGGTTTAAGTCTAACTAACGATATTAAACCCTTTCAGGACTAACATACGGTTAATGCAGAGAACCCTTGAACCTGGACCTCTCCATCTGCCAACATTAACTATGAAGAACTCCTCATCGAACCAAAGAAGTTGCCCTTGACTGGTGAGTGATATCCTAACTGGTTATAGATTTCTAATTGCGTCCTCTCTTTTCCTTATCGCTCGTAACTTATCGACACACTTCTCCATGGCGAATATACAACTGACCAGAACTGGCGTCAAATGAAACAGACCGACGAGCTGGTAGTCAAAGAGAAAGCCCTAAGAGCTGGTGGTCAAAGAGGTGACACTAAGAGCTGAATCAAGGAAAACCCTCTATTACGATTTGTATGTATTAGTTTGCTGTCTACCTACCAGTTATATAATAACTGCCCTTTTCAGAAAGAAAATGTTTGTGGAATTTATCCTATCTGCCTGAAAAATTATTATGTTTTAATACTATGCTGTATGAGTTAAATAAAGGCTTACTATTGTCTGCTTGTATCCTTTCTAAGCCAGGATTTTCAATTTGCTTCGCTTCTGCATAGAGAAGCGCCCTTTTGCTTTCTCAATTAAACAGGAAGTAATAATTTTTGTTATTTATTGTTCTTTTATTAACATAACCATGGGCCTTCTAAATTAAATTTCAAAAAGGGTAGGCAACCCCTCCTACTGGTCTTGCGCTTAAAGTTGCCTATCTATTAGGATTAATTAATATTGAACGATATTCCTGTAGAAGCTACGATATGTACTGCTACAACTTTACCATTAGTCTACTCCCTAGCTTCTCATGCCCCAGGTCTTGAGAAAAATTGGCCCTCCTCAACAAGGAATGACCGCGTATCTTGTCAGTAATACATTTTGGATAATGTCCAGTCTAATAGATTTTGCCAATAATGGCTTGTAATTCCGTCACGTCACCGTTAGGGCTATTTCCAGTACAGTGTTTTTCTCTGTAGGTTCTGAGTTCAATATACATTGTTGTTGTTAGTATACTCTGTGCGTAAATGTTACAACGACATGCATTTGACTGTGTCCGCTGGCAAAACCTGTGGCAGATTCTCATTAATGAAAAATCTGTATGACTATTCAACACTATAACATATAAGGGGTCGAGCATTGCCAGCTGAACTGAACGGCTATAAACGCTGTGAAGATTCATGCCGAGGCAGTGCAGCCAAGTTGATCAGGTCTTGCACCTCGCGCCTGACAACAAGGAAGACCGCAGGGTATCACTGGCAACGATCAGTGATATGCGATCCTAGCGATTGCATCCTTCTCGTGGTGGCCCCGTTGAGACTGAACCCCGCGGATCTAGACTGGGAAGTCGATAAACATCCCCCAAGCCCAGCTGTAGTGTCGTGGCTAAGGGTCTGCACTTGGGATAACGATGCCGGCAAAGACGAACCTCTGGTCACGTCATTGCCGTTATACCATACATGGATATCTCTGCTGTAGGCATGTATTACGGGAGATATCTGTGCTGGGGGTCTTGGCTTCACCGCCCGGACCAAGAGGAGAAAACCTCAATAAAAATCCTAAATCTCACGGCGGGGGACCAGGCTCAAGAGATGCATGGCTGTCTAGAAGATCAGCCTTTCTGGTTCCAAAATCCCCTTTTCGAATGTGTTATGCGACCCGTGCAAAGCAGAGCACCAGCAGGTGTAGGCGCAGGGGCTTATAATATGCGTCATGAACGGAGCTTTCTGGATACCAGGCGCCCTCCAGAAGTATTTAGCCAAACCTCTTACAGTTGAATTAAATACTCACTTGTATGGATTTAACAACTGCTTTTTCACAGGGTGAAGACGACACACTGATGGAGTCATCACCGCTTCCGACCACTGATGCTCAGACTTCGGTGACCGAGATAAAAATGGAACAGTGTGCCTCTACTGCAGAGTTGACAGTCCAGACTTCCAGTCAAGGACAGTCTTCCGAGCAGGAAAAGGCCGCAACCGGAGCGGACATAGCCGATAAACTAGGCAAAGTGTCCCTCAAAAAGGTCCAACTTACAGCCAAGGAACGCAGAGAACGCGCCAAGCGAGCCTGCGAAGCCAAGGGCATTAAGTACGACCCAAACTTTAAAAGAAAGCAGAAGATGGAGAAGAAGAGGGCAGCAGACCCAGCTTCGAAATCTGAAAAACCTGCAACCAACCAGGGACAAAAGAGGCAACGCTCTGACGAAGCCACTCCCTCCCCGGCAAACGCCAAAAAGAGGCCCAGGCAGAAAGTAGACAAGCCGACCTCACCAAAGGCAGGCACGAGCAAGCTTGATTTTGCTTAGGCAGCCACTACGGTGAAGATGGCCATCTACCCTGCTGCATATCCAGACGTCAAACTGACAAAGGAACAAGGTGACCTAGTCAGAGACAGTCTGATAAATCTCATCTTCCAGATGGAAGAAGAAGAGAACACACCTCTCTTTACCAGCCACTATCTCGAAGCTGGTACATACGTGGTTGCGTGCAAGGACGAACTGACAAAACACTGGTTAAGTGAGCAAGTACCTAAGCTGCACCCGTGGACTAATGCCAAGCTGGAGGTAAAAGAGCGGGCAAAAGTTATTAACTCCGTCCGGGTAGTGTTCAACGTCCCCAAGTGGTACGACAAACAGAAACCCGAGGTTATTCTCCGTTTGATCGGAAAACAGAACAAACGGAAGGCAGATCTCCAAACCGATACCTGGAGAATACTCAACGTCACTCCACTAGAAGATGGCAGTAGAACGTTCGCAGCAATGATAGATGACAGGACAAAACAAGCACTAACATCCATCAACTGTGTAGCGCACCTAGGCCTCAACAAGGTCACTTTCCTTATCCGCTCCAAGGATAGGAAAGAAGAACCTGAAAGTAGTGCAAATTAACCTCCACCACTGCAAAGCAGCCACTGCAAATCTAAGCAGAAAGCTGCTAGCAGATGACATCGATTTAGCACTGGTCCAAGAACCATGGATAGTTAAGGGACAAGTCCGTGGATTAGGGGGTGCTAAAGGTAAGCTTATTTATAATCATGCAAGTCCTAGAACATGCATATTTATAAGAAATAATCTAGACTGTTTACCACTAATGGAATTCTGTTCTAGAGACATAACCACAATTAAAATAAAATGGAATAACGATGAAGGTTGTGACCAAGCCATTATAAGCTCCGTCTACCTTCCATCCGATTCCAGGGACCCACCGCCTAGCGAGGAACTAGAGAACCTAGTATCATCTGCCTCCCAAGACGATCTAGACCTCATCCTAGGCTGCGACGCAAACTCTCACCACACCATTTGGGGCAGCACCAACTGCAACATAAGAGGTGAGTCACTTTTAGAATTTATCTTAACGAACAATCTAGTAGTAGTCAATAAAGGTAACACTCCAACCTTTTATAACTCTAATAGACATGAATCTATAGATATTACCATAACCACTATGAGAATTAGTCAATCAGTGAATAAATGGCAAGTTTCAGACGAACCATCACTCTCTGACCACAATTATATAACCTTTGAACTGTCTCAACGGGAAGTAAGCCAAAGAGTTTACTACAACCCAAGAAAGACGGACTGGGACCTATATAAACAAAAACTACAAGAGAAGATAGAACACCTAAAGTTCAGATCTCCCAATAAAGTAGTTTTAGACTCAAATTCTGACCGGTTAAAAGAGGCCATGATTGACTCCTTTCAGAGTAGCTGTCCTCTAATAGACCCGAGTCAGCAAAGAGCAAAAAAACACACAAATTGGTGGAATAAAGACCTAGAAAAGACCAGACAAGAAGTCAGACGTCTGTTTAACAGGTCTAAAGCCACAAATAACTGGGAGAACTATCACAAGGCTCTCACAGACTATGGCAAAATGATCAAGGCAGCTAAGATAGCAGCCTGGAGAAAGTTTTGCCAGGAGGTGGAGACCACGCGATCCACAGCTAGACTCCACAAAATCATCTCAAAGCAAGCCATGAACCCAGTAGGCACTCTTAAAAAAGAAAGCGGAGAATACACTACAACGGAAGAGGAGACTTTATCTCTTTTGATAAAAACTCACCTACCCGGAGCAGTGGAACAACCTACTCTGGCTGAACCCAATCATACCCCTAGGAGGGAAGACTGGGAAACAGCTAAGAGAATAGTCAGCAAAAAAAGGATTAAATGGGCAACTAGCCTCTTCAGCCCTTTCAAATCTGCTGGAAACGACGGCATACAACCCGTAATGCTGCAGAAAGGGATAGATATACTGCTGAACCCACTCAAAGACATGTTCCAAGCAAGTCTTGCCTTAGGCTACATTCCCCAAGCCTGGAGAGTGACTAAAGTAGTGTTTATCCCTAAGCATGGTAAGAGCAGCTATGCAGAAGCTAAATCTTACAGACCTATCAGCCTAACGTCATTCCTCCTTAAAACGTTGGAAAGATTAGTAGACAGGTACTGGAGGGAGGAAGCCCTAACTTCACTCCCGATTCACAAATATCAACATGCTTACCAAACAGGGAAGTCATGTGAAACCGCCCTACACCAACTAGTGGGGAAAATTGAGAGAACCTTGGAGTACAAGGAGTATGCAGTCGGAGCATTTCTAGACATAGAAGGTGCCTTCGACAACACCTCCTACCACTCTATTGAAAGAGCAATGACAAATCATCAGATCGATAACACCACGATAAGATGGACTATGGCAATGCTCAACACTAGAGTTGTAAAAGTCAAGTTATTTGACAAGGAAAAGACAGTGCAGGCGACAAGGGGATGTCCACAGGGAGGAGTTCTTTCTCCACTCCTGTGGTGTCTCACAGTTGATGAACTGCTGATCCAACTCAATAACAAAGGCTACTACACTCAAGGATACGCTGATGACATTGTCATACTGATTCAAGGTAAATACCAAAAAACCGTAGACAATGTAATGAAATCAGCACTAAAGATAACCGAAGAGTGGTGTCTAGAGAATAATCTTAGAATTAATCCCCGCAAAGCCACTCTCGTTGCTTTCACTCGTAGAAAGAACATCACGAACAGAATCAACATAAAACTGTTTGAGACAAATGTCAACTGGGAGAACGAGGTTAAGTACTTAGGTTTAACCATCGATTCCAAACTAACTTGGAACTCCCACTTAGACAAAACAATCACCAGGTGCATACAAACATTAGTAATTGGGAAAAAAGCCATAGGTAGTACTTGGGGGCTCAAACCGGAACTGACTAGAGTCCCTGTATATAGTTATATATAAGAGTCGGGCAAACACAAATGTCAGCCGCCATTAGTGTTCCAAAAATAAATGATGCCTTCAAGGCCGGAGTTGTTTTCCTTAGTATGTGTCACTTTGATGAATTTAATTACTTGTCAGTTTGACATTGTCAATAAATGGTAAACTTCATGCATTTACGAAAACTACACTGGTAGGTATCTACCGTTTACCGATTGGTGGTCAGCTGGTTTTGCAGTAGATAGATCGGATTGAGTAATTTACGAGCGGTTTTTTGGTGGTGTAGTAAACATATAACCTCTAAAAACTTGTCTTGTCATGGAATTGAACAATATTACGTACGTCATTTAATTGTCATTGCCATAGCCAACCTTCAAATTTCCATTTTAGATTACTGCGCATGCGCAGTGGATCGTAGCCAATCAAAAATTGAACCGCGTTTGCCCGACTCTTATCTTACTATATACAGGGACTCTAGAACTGACCCTCTGGCTGTACAAAACCATGGTTCGACCAATAATTTCATATGGAATAATCGCCTGGTGGCCCAAAATAAAACAAGCAACTGCGATCCACAAAATCAGCAGAATACAATATCTAGCTGATCGGTGCATCACTGGAGCCTTTAAAGGCACCTCAGGACAAGCACTGAATGCTATTTTAAACCTACCACCTCTGCACATCTTCTTGGAAGGTGAAGCCAGAATGGCAGCCTACAGATTACAAAGTACTGGTCACTGGATGACCACAGCTAATAATCTAGGACATGGCAAGATCATGTCACACATCAACAACCCAATATTAGAAATGGGTTCTGATCTTATAATCAAAGCCTATGACTTTGAAAAGAATTTTACTGTACACACAAGTTGGAATCCGGACCAACTACCAACTCCAACAAATAAGAACATCATTTTTTACACTGATGGATCTAAGTTTGAAGGGGATACAGGCTCCGGTGTGTACAGTACCAATCCTAGAACCAACGAAAAAGTCAGTCTAGGAAAGTTTTGTAACATCTTTCAGGCTGAAGTACAAGCTATTAACGTATGCGCAAACATCAGCATAGAAAAGAAGCTGCTCAATCGAGACATACACATTCTCTCAGACAGTCAGGCAGCACTGAAAGCGCTAAACGCTTTCAGTACTTCATCGAGACTGGTCAAGGAATGCAAATCTAAACTTCAAACCTTAAGCCAGGGAAATACAGTAAAATTATGCTGGATCCCAGGTCACCAAGGTATTGAAGGAAACGAAAAGGCGGACAAGCTCGCAAAAGAAGCAGCCCGTAATGCAATGACCGGTCCAGAACCTGGTCTAAGCATTCAGCCATTAATGAGTGGGTCAATACCGCACACCAACTAAGGTGGAGAAACTACAATCAAGCAACACACTGCAAAAGATTGCTAAAAACTCCGAATCCACAAACCACCAAAACTCTGTTGTAACTGAACAGAACTCGAATCAAGCAAGTAGTCAGTCTACTAACAGGCACTGGAGCATTCAGAGAATTTATGCACAGAATCAATATCTATAGAGATGAACCTGTTTGCAGACTATGCCAAGAGGATGATGAAACAGCCTATCATATCCTCTTTGAATGCCCAGCATTAGAGCGTAAAAGACACCAACTCGATTGGAGCCTTAACTCTACAGTACAAAAAGCCCAAAGGGCTGACGTGCGCATGCCAGCAAAAGGCAGTCGTGAAATATAATCTAATCTAATCTAATCTAATAACATATAAGCCAATCACATTGCAGACATTTGCTTTTTTCAACCAATGACAGCAGTATATCACTGAATATTGGGCACCATGCAAAATATTCACAAAACAATGTACGTACTCAAAAAATAAATAGCCTTGTTGCGAAGTATCGCTTAGCAACGATGTTCTGTCCTTAGTGATATCGCTAGGTTACGTAACACTAAACCCCAACAAACTGTGTGGCTTGTTTTAAAAATTTTAAAATGCTGTGTTTTGGAAGTATTCCGCTGAATTTAATTGAGAATGAATAATTATATTAATTGTTGGAATATTTTTCAATAAAGTTAATCGTTATGTATTAATATTGTTAAATAGTCGTCCCAAATACCACTCGAAGTGGATACATATTTTTTAAATATTTTGCCATTTCCATAGAAATTATTGCAAATTTCACTCAACAAAATCACATTTAAATGTCACTCGCCTTCGGCTCGTAACATTTTTGATGTGATTTTGTATCGTGAAATTTAAACGCAATAATTTACATGGAAACGACAAAATATATGTCAAAAATATATCCACTGCTTGTGGTATTACCCTTGACAATAACACCGCGTACGTCAGAGTAGAGAATGAACTGTCGGTTCCATTCTCCGTAGGCAAGGGGGTCAGGCAAGGCTGCATACTAAGTCCTCTGCTCTTCAACATCTATGGCGAGTGGATCATGAGAAAAGCTATTGAAGGTTGGAACGGTGGAATAGCTATCAACGGCATTAAAATTAATAACCTCCGATACGCCGACGACACCACGTTAATAGCAGCGTCGGAAGAAGAGCTGGTCAGTCTCCTACAGCGAGTCGAGGAGACGAGCAATAAAATCGGCCTACAAGTCAACAAAAAGAAGACCAAAATAATTATTATAGACCGCCAAAACGACAATAGACCTGACCTAAGGAAAATAAATAACATCGAGACAGTAGACACTTTCATATATCTTGGCTCCTTACTATCCAACAAAGGCGGATGCAGCCAGGAAATCAAGAGAAGAAGTGCAATGACAAAAGACGCCATGGCCAAATTGACTAACATTTGGAGAAGCCACCAAATTACCCTGAACACCAAAATGAGACTGGTGAAAAGCCTGGTTTTTTCGGTATTTCTATATGGATCTGAATACTGGACTTTGAAGCAAACAGACAAAAATAGAATTGATGCCTTGGAAGTGCATTGCTGGCGCAGGATGCTGAGAATAGCTTGGGTGAAAATAAGAACTAATCAATCCATCCTAGAACATCTACAAATAAGGAAAAGGCTCCGTACCGTAGTAGTTGAAAAAATAACAAAATTTTTCGGCCACGTAGTCCGAAGAAAAGGGCTGGAAAGACTTACTCTGGAGGGCACAGTTGTCGGCAAGAGGTTGCGTGGAAAATCCCCTACACGGTACACGGACCTGATAGTAAACTTAACTGGCAAAAGCTTAACGCAATCCATTAAGGGGGCCGAAAACCGAGAGGAGTGGAAGTCACTAACACAAAACAACTCATGAAATCAGGCTGCTCGAAATCGAGCGAACGACTAAGAAGAAGACGCAAGCAAGGTAGATATGTAGCAACCCGATTCCAACGACATCATCGGAGCCGAGGTGGTTTCTTTTTGAATTAGAGAACGTCATCTTTACCTTAGGCAACATTTTATAACTCAGTGGAGTCAATAGACTTATGATTATTGAGATTCTACATCCTTTGAGCCATCATCCTCTGAGGTAGCTATGCCATTTTCACTTGTCAACAAATAAATTATCGACTTTGCCCGTCAAATGTTATAGTAGATATAATTATTTTCTTGCGAGGCTTTTACAATCCTTCCCAGCTTTTTGCTTGCTAAGCCATTTCCTCTTATTTTTCTAGTCTCCATCCCGGTTTATTACATCATGCCATGATCTTTTTGATTTTCCATACGTTCCTTTATAATTTAGCTACCACTAAAATATTCTTTTAGGTTAGACCATTGTTCTTCGCCGATCCATCGAAGGTGCTCATAACATCCTAAATATTTTGTTTTAATCATTTCTACTATGATGCACTTGGCATGCACACTTTGTCTTACTACTATGTAATTGCAGGCGTCTTCATCTGCATATCAAGCGATTTATCCAGATAAAATTTAAATAGTCAGTGCCGTGTAGCAACCTTAACGTTTTGGTCTATTTTGAAATATGATACTCTCTTAGAACAAAAAATAGACAGGAAGGCGCATTTCTTTTAACTTGACTGTAACATTTAGGCGACGGAAATGGCCATTTTGAAAACCCATGTATGACTAATCAGGTGTGATACCTGTTTGACAGTTGTGGGTTTTAGTTAGTTTGAGACTAATTTTGGATTTATTAATGAATTTTTAAGTTGATCTAAAACGTATAAAGAGTGCTTTGGACAATGTGTGTCCGATCTTAGGTGGTACAAACTATAAAAGCGTTTAGGTATGTGTATGAACCCGTGTGAACGATTGTTTGGAAACTATGGTTAGTTGTGCAGCTTGTGGCTGCTCCCAGACCCCAAATAACAGGAGTTTGGACATTACATTCCATCAGTAAGTATTAATATTACTTTTCATTTCAAATAGAGAAATCATTTCTCTGAACATGTCACTTGTCATACGTACTTGTACACAACAATAGTCATGGGCATAGAAGGGAACGTATAATAGGGTCATCATTTGTAATCACACAGTCTGAGGCAACAATTTAAATTACAGGCAGTGACCGAAGTCACATAAACTCACATGTAGTCATAAATCACATAGTGTAAAGTGCACTTAATAAAACTGTTGAAATTGTTTGCTGCACATGCACCCTCTCGATATGATACGCCACTGGCAAAAGGAAACAACCATCCGCCATTTTGAAAACCCATCGCGGTCGCACGGATTTCTTACAAATGCGGCTTCCTGTCTATTTTCTGTTCTAAGGATACTCTCTCTACATTTGTTTTAATTTTATTTCATGTCTACTTGGATGTATACAACTTCAAAAAGCGTAGTAGATTTTTTGGACTTCAATATGTGCACAAGTTTAGTTACACCCAGGTTTAATTGACAAGCTTAGATTTTGTCGCTGTGATGCCTTGTATTTACAGATCTCTTAAATTTATGAAGTTATTCTTGGCGTAATTTTAACTATTTATTTATACTCGCGAAACTATAATTGCATAAAACTATGTATTTCAAAAAAGATAAAATATTACTGGAATTACATATTTAATTAATGTATTCTAAAACTTGTTTACTTACCGTATTGGCAAACATTGTAAAATTACCTCCAGCCGCAGGGCACTCTCTGGCTATAGTACCACCAGCCGGATCGTCAACACATTGACGGCTGAAGCCTCCCAAAGCACCGTTGAAGAAAGCAATATCCCGTAGAACATCATCGGCATCATAGTCACGTGGTTTATCGAACCATCTACGACATGATTACATTGAGAACTAGCCTATTACTTCCAAACTTAAATTCTTACTCGTCAGCATATTTAACATATTCCGAATTCCCTTTCTCACAGAAAATGATTGCTGGAAAGTTTGATTTCCAATCTAGGTAAGACGTATCTACAGTAAAGCTTATTGCACTGTACTTGAATTGATCGTAGGAAGAAAGCATCATTAAGACAGACACACACTGCAATATAAATATTTTAACTTTTATGTATAACTCTTACCACATGCAAAATAATCGAGAAACACAGCTACAACGCATTCCGGGTTATTAAATTTGTATCATGGAATAAAACGCTCATCATCTGTTCTGATAACCTTTAGTTTGCCACAGCAAGATGTGAATGTAGGTAAATTAGCTATTTTTCATTTAAAATGTGATTGAGCTCATGGTGTAGAAAATACAAGGTTAAACGTTCTGCAGAATGGAGGCATTGTGAAAAATTCAATATCCATGACAAACAGAGATAGATAGCAAGGATAATTAAACAACTTATAGAATTCTAAATGGAGATGGAAGTTTTCAAATGATCAACTTGCCCCTCACTCCACCATGCTACCACCCTTTCCCGATAAGCTCTTACACATATCCTGCAACTGCAACAGAGGTTATAATATAAGAAGCTGCTTCGTTGATGATAGAACCTTGCATGAAAAAAACGACGACATCGAATACAAGCTCTAATGGAAAAAGGCAATAATATTATTATTCCGCTCAGAATTTTCATTTTAACATTCGTACATATATCACTATAGCCACTTTAGCCACGGCCGCAATCGCTGTTATCTTTTTTTATGTAATTGTAGATGACTATATTTGTTGTTAACACTTTTGACAATTACACATTAGGATTTCAAACAAATATTTCTTTACCGACCTTGCAGATCACGTATTACCCTTGCAGCTGTATAACAGTCTACCTACAAAAAAGGGTGGGGGAGAGGAGAGGGGTTGCCTAATTTGGTCGTCATCGCCTGCCCCCACTTCGACTACATATTTTTTCGAATCAACATTATACACAATTATTTCCTGATGGTGAGGTAACGTATAATTGCATCAGTGCGCGCAAAGTTCTATCGGCCTAGTATAATACTTCCAATCCAAGCGCGTGTAACTCGACCACTATTGATCGTGTATAAACTACAAAGATATCAATGTAAACTTGGAAGCTTGCTTAAAAAGTTTCATATGAGGTATTGTTGCGACATCGAAGCGCCAGAAGCGAGAAAAGAAAATCATCTACAAAAATCGACTTTTTCAGACTTTGGCCTGTTTTTTCGAGACCAGACGATGCGCAATAAAAAGAATATTTACTCATAACTAAAACCCATTTATTTCTCTTTTATTTGAGTTCTATTTTAACTTTATAGGCTGAGCCGTTTCCACGTAACAGCCATTCCAGCGATAACTTGCACTTCTCCAGCGCTCCCTGTGTTCAACCCCTGGAATTCCAAGACGAGAACGGGCGAGAGTTCAGGACTTTTAATATGTTATTTACAATATCAAATAGAACAAATCTGCCAATTTTTTTATTCCTACTATTTTTGCAAGGTTTGACCCACACTTTATCTAATATGACTGGGCTATATGGAAAATCTTAGTAAAACGGTAGAACCGAGAACAAAGAAAATCAGAAAATTTTGTGTATGTAAACTGGACTTGTTCTTGTGTAAATTCGAATTTGTAATATAAATTACGTGGCCAGTGGAGCAAATTTTTACATATAATCGTATATAGTTTAGTATATAATGCATACCGCTCTTTTATCCTATTCAAAACATGGAAGTCATTGAAGTCGGACAGGGTGCGTTAGAGAACTACTATAAATAGTAAGTGGTTCATGACTGATATCAAAAATGTACCCGACTTAGATGATATGATATCCTTTGAAACTCAATAAATCTAATGGCTTACAAAAATGTGAGAACAAGTACTTTTATATTTACTAGACTGACATCAAAACGTAACAGTTGAAATTCTTTTTTAAGACATTTCTTTTTAATTATACTTTCTTCAGACATATTATGAAACCATACTTTTTACATTAGTTTTATTTAACTAACATCAAACCGATAACCTAAAAGCAATTCTGCAACATAATTTTGAAGGTACTAGTATAAGATGTAAGGAATGGTTATACTGGCTTATAAATTTATTAACGTTCTAACATACCAAATACCTTACAAACCAAGTTAGATAAAATATAACAGATATGCTAAAAAGGGGACAATTAAATAAAATTTGCTTAAATAAACTATTCATGTAACAAGTGGGACAGTTTGCCCAAGCTTGGAAGGCACTTCTCGAGAAAGAGAATGGCGTTATTTAAATGCTAAAGCAAGTTCAAAGAAATATTTTTATTCAATTTATATTGACAGGACTGTCACTCAACATCGATGTTCTGTATGTCCACAGTCGAGTTTAGCTGTGACATAATCACGAGAATGTCGACTGAGATAAATTCAAACTTATTGATTAAACTGCAATTGTTTCGGGTGTATACAGTTGAGGAATCAATATAGTTTACATCCTGCAATCATTCTTCTTTTTTGCTAATCCTTTAAATAATTTCGAGGAACTATAAGTGACCTTTTTGACATTTTTTACACTTGACGTATAAAACTAAATTTATTGCAAATTCTACTGATTTTTTACAAACGTACACTGAAAAACTAAGGTGTAAACTGTTTTGATTCTGTGACTGCACAAGCATCCTAGCGTTGCAACCGGATCTTGCCAGATAAACTTAATGTTAAGGAATTCTTGAAACAGGAGAAATATACTGTACACCGTAAACCGCATATTTTCTGGTCGGTCATTAAAAAATAGTATACATACATTCAATTTTGTCCTCTTTTTCAAAAATATTCGAAAAATCATCTACAATTTCTTATTTTTTAACCTTAAACGTTTCATTATTCCTGAACAACATGGCTTTTTTCACGGACGCACTGTAGAAACAAATATGTTAACTTACACAGATTTTATTCTGAAGGGAATGAACGAAGGTGTACAAGTTGACTCTGTTTACACGGATTTTAGCAAAGCCGTCGATAAAGTTGACCACAATATTTTGATGATGAAGTTATTGAACGCTGGAATTCATGGCAATTTATTTCGTTGGCTTTGTTCTTATATTCGTAATCGGTCTCAATCAGTACTTGTAAACGGATTCCATTCCAAATATTTTTTAGTCACTTCCGGCGTGCCGCAAGGTAGCCATCTTGGCCCCCTGCTGCTTCTTTTATTTATTAATGATATCAATTCTATATTTCGCTCCTGTAAATTTATTCTATACGCGGACGATCTGAAATTGTACATTTGTGTAAGGGGTAAGGATGATTGTGAACGTCTCCAATCTGATTTAAACGAATTGTATAATTATTGTCTTCGTAATAAAATCGCTCTTAACCCTGATAAGTGTCAATATATATCTTTTTTCCTAATTCGTTATCCTATTAATTATCAGTATAAGTTAGGTGATTGTACTCTAAAAAAGGTTGATATCATAAAGGATCTCGGCATACTTGTTGACTCTAAACTATCTTTTCACTCTCATTTCGATAGAATCGTAAACAAAGCCTTTCGTATGTTGGGTTTTATCTTTCGAGTTGGTCATGATTTTACTAATGTTAACACTATTATTACTTTATATTTTGCTTATGTCCGCTCGCACCTGGAGTATGCATCACCTATTTGGAATCCGAATTACAAACGTTATATTAACTTAATTGAGAATATTCAAAACAAATTTTACAAATTCGTGCGATAGCGCTTTAATGTTGAACTTCATTTCACTTCCCTTGAAAAAAGAAGAAGATTGAGAGATTCTATGGCTTTCCACAAAATTCTGAACGGTGGTTATGATTCAATCGATTTATTATCACTAATTTCTTTAAATATTCCGTCATATCACACGAGAACGGCTAATTTGTTTTTAGTCCCGCATGCAAGTACAAATTACTTATTTTATTCGCCTATCATTCGAATGATTAGATCTCAGAATATGATTTCCCATGCCGACATTTTCACAAATAATGTAAAAAAGTTTAAAAAAGAACTTTCTATGTTTTTAAGTTAAAATACTTGTTATATATGTACATACTTATAGGATTACTATTACTTACATATTTTCATAGAATTTGGTCTAGGGAATACAACTTTAAGTTCTTGAGTATAATTATTTAATAGTTACTTTCGCTGTCAATAATAATTTTGTTTTCGATTTGTTTTGATCATTATAGTTTATTTATAAGGAGACTTTTTTAGGAATACACTGTCAACTGCATTTACTATTATTATAATTTTTACTATATTTATTATTATGTGTATTTCTGTTTGTTCTCTCTTGCAAATAAATAAATAAATACCAGGGTGAAAAGTTTCATTCCTGTCGAGAAACAGGACGCTGCGCGTCTCGGTTAACTACTTAATCTCTCGACAGGAATGAAACACTTCCCACCACGGTATGTAATGTACTATTACGCCAACCTCATTGAGTTGCTAGAGGTAATATATACATTTTTTTGTTTATGAACCCAGAAATTATTTATTGATATGCTACTTAGACATATAGTATTATAACAGCATCAAAAAACAATCATATAACTTGATGCGAATGTTAATGTTAATGTATGTAAATTTATGTAAGAAGATATACATAGGTATTGCACGGCTTGTAATCCAGATGTGAGTTTCGTTTTCTGCTTCTTAAAATGCAATCCTATTTTCTGTCAATAATTTTTTGAAATGTTCTTCCCATTCTTGAAGTGTTATTGGTGATATGATGTCTCTCTTCCTTTCTTGCCTCAAAGATTTTACTATTTTCCAGCTTTCAGTGCTTTTTCTTCCACCTAGGTATGTATTTACTCTACTGCAGGTCTTCTCCCATGCTTCGTTTTTTTCTGTACTGTCTTTCTCCTCACCTGGGCTTACGCTTGTGTGTATGCAACCTTGTCATCATTTATTTTCGTGCAAAGAAATTTTTCATACTTCTTCTTCTTTTCTTCTATTTCTGCTTCTATTTCCTCATCCCACCAATATAGTTGTTGTTTTTTCATGCTTATTGGAATCCTAGCGCTTCTGCCGCTGCTTCATGTATACATTTTTTTATGTGTTCATACTGTTCCTCTTTTGTATTAAACTGTTGGTCTTTATACAGTAGTCTTACACCTTCTTGTTCCAAGCTGCTTAAATTGAAACTGCATTCTTTTATCTTGGTTCCGTATTCTTCTTTTAGATCTTTTACTGTGTCGTGTCTTATTGGGAACCTTAGTTTGGCTTTCAATAGGTAGTGATCACTTCCGCAGCTTGCTCCTCTGAATACTCGTGCGTCGTCTGTTTTCAGGTAATCTATGATCGATTTCAGATTTCTAGTTTCTTCTGTCCTTGTATATTTATGTATCCAACGATGTTGATAAAACCCGTTCATTATCTTTAGTTCGTTTTGTGCGCATACTGAAATTAATCTGTTTCCATTTCCGTTTACTGTATTTTCCACGTACTCTCCTACTACTTTATCTTTGTATCTTTTCCTCGTTCTACTATTGAGATCTCCCAGTAGTACGATTTCTATAGCTCTTCCGATTTTTGTAATTTTGTAATGTAACTTCTCAAAGAACTAGTCTTTACCATTAACCGGTGAGTCTTCATTAGGGGCATATGTTCCAATAATAGTTATTTTTTGACCTATTATCTGTAAGTTCATTTTTATTATTCGTTCGTCTACCGCCTCCCATGTTGTAATAAGTCTTCTAATTTTTTTGTGGATTATTATAGATACTCCTTTAGCAGCTTTTGTGTCTTTTGGTACTCCTCTGTAGAAGTGGTCGTAGTGTCCTAGATTTTCTGATCCCTGACTTTTTTCCTTCCTCTCTGTTAAGACCGCATTGTCTATCTTGAACCTCTTAAGTTCTGAAACTACTTCATTTAGTTTCCGTAAGAGACCTTGAAAGTTCCACGTTGCCCAATTCATGTTCCATTTCCGTAGCTTGGTTCGTCTACCTCGAGTCCGTTCATTCCGAGGCTTTATACTGGGTTTTTTAACATTTCGTGTTTTCCGAATCCCGAGGAGTTAGCCCGATGCCTCAACCCACAACCTGGAGGACCAGGGATTTCATTTTGGAGTCTCCTTCTCCTAGATAGGTCGCTTGCACTACAGCTTAGGGTTCCTATCTTCCCCAAATGATTTGGTTCATCCGCCTCTCTTCCACAAATTACCTTCATCCTCTGACGTGATACCGGTGGAATCGAACCGTTGACCAGTAGTTTTACTGTAGGAGCCATTAAAATCAATATTTGATGGTTGCCTCCCATAGCCTCACCTTTAGTTTAGCCTGTGTGCCGACACAGTAACCGGGATGTGGCCGCTTTTAAGCTTCTAGGAGCCATAAATGAAAGTGAGAGTCTGTCTGGAGACCAATATCCCAGAATGACCCTAGGGTCCGGCAATCCTGGGTATAGAGGTACTACTCCTAGACAAACCCCCATACATCCCCTGAGAAACAAATATATATATCGTTGCCCAGTTATGGGGACCGAAGAAGAATCGATAAATTGCCTGAAAGAATTTAGTGTAGCAATAAAATACGATTTTAACCTCAAAATATAAACAACCAGATACTCATCGACGTCAGCCAAAATAGAGTGCGATGAACGGCAAAAGTAAGAAGGAATCGAAGCGTAGGTTTTCGAATGTAACAGGAGTTTAAATTGTTTTTATCACATTTCATTTGGTAATGTACTACACTTCTACATTCAAAATCATTTAGAAATGTGGTACTTTTCTTCATAGCAACGGCGAGTCGTTTAACATTTGGCAATAAGTGTACTGTTGGTGGCACTGTAAGTCTATGTCAAATTCGAGGTTAGCAGGTCAAGTTTGCGTCAGTTTTAACACAGAGTGACGCAAAACCTAACTTGCTCACCTCGAATTTGACATAGACTTATAGTGTCACCAACAATACACTTCAGTACTGCCAAACGCATAACATCAACTGGAGCTGCTTATTCTGCTTTAGCACATAAAAACGAGTTCTGCTCAGATTGGTTATGTTTTGACATTTAGTGTCGCTTTTATATAAAAATTTATATTTTAAATTTTCTATGAAATACGATAACATAGTGTACGCAACACGTTAGAAAAACAGTCAAACATCACTTTCCCAAAATTGTTGCATTAAATACTACTTATATATTATAAGATTATAACACTGAAATGTGGTTGAATTTAGAAGTATGAAATACGATATCAAAGGAAACCTTATTAAAAGATCTTTACAAAAATACAAGAATACACAAGACAAATGCGAAATTATGAAATTTGCAAATTTTAAGCACCCTGAATAGCGTTAATACCCAACGACACTAGTTTGCACTCAAAAGTAGGGATGGGCGCGTGACCCGTCGTGGACTATGAGAACTCTAGTCGTGGACGTGACTAATATTTGAAAATCGGGACCTGAACGTGACAGAAAATTTCCAAGGCCTGATTTACGTTTCACGTTAAATATTTAGTATTGAATAAAAGATTACAGGGTGTCCCGCCCATCCGCTGCACTCCCATGTGGAAGATCTAGAGATGGAGCTGCGCATGCGCATCTGTGTTGTGGTGCGAGTGTTGTGTGTACTGTGTACATTCAATGGCGTCCTGCTGCATGGGAATTAATAATTATTTCTATTCTAAGGTTCTATTTAAGGCAGTCGGGACGCACGGACACAAGAAGTGCTCTGTAGCGCTTGTAGAAATAGCGCATTTGCTTGCAATATCCCACAAAACGCTGGAATCGCATATGCAGCCGCCTGCTCTTCGAATTAGATCAGCGGTAGTATTTTTTTTAGTTGAAAATTTATGTAATTTATTAGAAATGTGAAGATATTTTTACCCCTAGCTTAATTTCTTCTTTTTCTTCTTCTTCTTCTTCTTCTTCTTCTTCTTACGTTAGGTCAGAGACCTGTGTTTACTGATACAAATTATTCTTGGGACGTTGATGTCCAGCAATCTCGCCACCTTTTCGGCGGTCTACCTGGTGGTCTGGTTCCATGTAGCTTTAAGTTGCTGACAGCTTTTGCTAATCTATCGTGGTCCATCCGTTGTACATGATTGTTCCACATTCGTCTTCTTTGCCTGGTCCATCTAACTATATCCTCTGTGTTGCATCTATGTCGTATCTCATAATTTCTTATTCTATCTAGCCTCGTTTTCCCAGTGATGTTCCGAAGTGTTTTCATTTCATTGGTGCGCAACAGATTTTTTGTTTTACATGTGTCGGTTCTTGTTTCTGCTGCGTAGGTCATAATTGGTCTAATGCATGTTTTATATATACGAACTTTACTTTCGACGTTCATGTCTTTGTTATTCCATATGACATCTCGCATTGCACCTGAAATCGAGGCCGCTTTACTAGTCTGTTTGAAGACTTCTTGGTGAAGGTCTGTGTAGCTGGATAATTCGACTCCTAGATATGAAAATTTCATAACCTGTTCAATAGGGGTGTTGTCAATGACCAATTTGCATCTTAGGGGCTCTCTTGATATAGTGAGACATTTTGTTTTTTCGAGTGATATGCTCATGTTATATTTTTCTGCGGCTATTTTGTATTTATTTAACACGCGTTAAAGATCATTTTCTGTTTCTGCCATTATTACTGCATCATCGGCGTAGCATATTATTTTCAGCTCTTGATTACCCATCCTGTATCCTTGGCTTTCTTGTTTTACTTCCTCAATTATCTTGTCCATAATTAAATTAAATAGTAGAGGATTGAGGCTATCCCCTTGTCTTATGCCTGCACTTATAGGGATTTCTTCAGTGAGCTCGCCGTTTGTTCTTATTCTTGTTTTATTATTGGTGTTTAAGTCTTGTATAACTTTGATTATTTTATTTGGTACTTGGTTTTGTTTTAATATAGTAATGATGTCTTTTAGTTGTACTCTGTCAAACGCTTTAGTCATGTCAATAAAACATAGATAAGCCGGGGTGCAGAATTCCAGTGCTTTTTCCTTAATTTGTCTTAGGATAAATATTGTTGTTCTTCACTGATTGGAACTTTACTACTAATTTCGGTCTTTATTATACTTGTAAAAAGTTTTAAGATAGCTCCTAATAGTGTAATGCCTCTATAGTTCCCTGGGCACTTTTTATTGCCTTTCTTGTATACTGAGATAGTGATACTTATTTTCCATTCTTCTGGTATATATCCAGTATCTACAATTTTTTGGAAAAGTGCTGAAAGTTGTTTTACAATGCAATCACCTGCATATTTAATCAGTTCATTAGTTATCGTGTCAGTTCCCGGTGCTTTTCTGTTTTTAAATTTCCGTATTGCCGCTTTCACTTGCTCTTCTGTTATAATAAATTCACTATCGTCAACCGTGTGTTCATAATTATCATCTGTAATAGTTGCTCTGCTGTATGGTTGTTTAAAATGTTCTTCCCATTGTGCCTTACTTATTGCATTTATTTCTTTATATTCGTTTATTGGCTTTTTTCTTCCCCTAAGTAGTTTCCATATTTTCTTTTGTGCACCATATAGATCATTTTCCATATCTTTGGTGAACTTAAGCCAGTGCTCCTTCCTAATATTTTTTATTTTAGAGTTTACCTCATTTCTAATTTGTTTGTACCTTTGATGCTCTTGTTGAGTTTTGATGCCTCTATATTTTAGGTACGCTTTCCGTTTTTGTTCTGCTAGAAGTTTTACCTCTTTTGTAAACCAAGGTTTCATGCTTGGTCGTTTATTTAAGTCTACTTTTCGTTTTCCTATCGCTTCCTCTGCTGCCTCTATGATGTTGCTTTTAACTTTTTTCCAGGACTCTTCGACATCATTTTCTGGTGTTAGTGAGTTAATGTGTATTTTATTTTCTAATCTATTTTGATATAATCTCATAGTGCTCTCGTTCGTTATTGACTCCATGTTAAGTTTCTCGATTGTTTTTGGCGCTTTTCTTTTTAATAGCAGTAGCTTCGTACGGGCAACAAATGTCTTTTCTTCTAAATCTCAAATGAATTCTAGCCCGCCCCCTCACTCAATACGCTAAACTAACAAACTCCGCAAAACAATATTGTAGGAAAAAGGAAACAAAATTCTTTCCAAAATATTTCTCCACAAAACTTTTATACTTCACGTACCCCCTGGAAATGTGTATGTAATTGTCATTCCCCTTGTATATATTGATAAAGCTATAGTTTTACTGTTTTAGTATAACAATGAGATAACATTAAAATATATATGTACAAACTAAATGTTGTATTCATAAATTATAGCAAGATACCCATTTCCACCACTTGGCGGTGGAATTTCAGAAATCCTATATTGAGTAACTCGTGAAAACACAGTTTACTCCTTTACACCCCTTAGGGGTGGAATTTTGAAAAATTCTTTCAGCCCATATTATCCTGAAATAAACCCACAGCGAAAACAAATTAATAAATTTAACGCCCTACCCCTTTTCAGTTTTCCCTTTTTCCGCTTTAGGAGTAACATTAAAAATTCCTTAAACCCCTTTCTAAATATTTTAAGAATACGTGTGTATGCCAAAAAACAATCCTCTTAACTCAATAAACATAGGAGATACAAAGGGTTCTTTAATTCACCCCGAATCCAGATTTGCACCTTTAGGGATTGATTTGGAAAAATCCTGAAACGTGTTTTTAGACACTTGTATTGGATACCTATGCATACAATAAACCAAGTCGATATCTTATCAGGTTAAGAGATATTGAGGAATTCGTGAAAACACAGTTTACCGCTTTTCACCCCCTTAGGGGCAACATTTTAAAATCCCTTAAACCGCTTTCTAAATATCTTAAGACTACATTTATATGTCAAAAATGAATGCTCTAGTTCAGTGTTTCCCAACCTTTTTTCCAGGCGTACCACTTCACAAGACAAAAATATTTTGCGTACCACTTAGTCACGTGGAGGTAATTATGGATGGAATATGTTTGTTATTTTACTAATCTAACTAACCAATTTTCCAACCATAAGTATGAAAAATAAAATTCTGTGTAGTGTCATAATATTTTATTAATTGATATGAACAAGGAATTCATACCGTAAGTTGAAAATAAAAAAGCATTATACTGTAAGGAAAGTACAACAAAAATATAATACAAAACTTCAATGAGAAGGCTGTGCTTGAAGATTAGAAGCCAACTTTGGAATGTCTGGTCTAAGATTGCTCAGTCTTAAACGAAGATCATTTTCCACACTAATAAGTCTATTCCGATATTTGTTCTTAAGATACACAAGTGAAGAAAATGATGTCTTGCACAAATAAGAAGTTGTGAAAGGAAGTAAAAATTTAACTGCTTTGTCAGCTACGTCTGCGTAGTCTGCACGCTTTTCAACCCAGAAGTTCACGAGCGACAATTTTGAAAATTTTTGCTGCAGTTCTGAGTCACAATTTAGTTCATATAACTGTTCCTTTTCTTTCGCAGTAAAGATTTCTGGTGAAACTTCTATATCAGCAAACGGGTTTTGGATCCAGAAATATTTGCTGGTCTTCAGGGAATGAGGGAAATATAGGTTGTAGCTTTGAATCAAACCAGGACAGTGTGTTTTGATGTCTGTCAGAAGTGCAGGACTCAGTTTCAGGTCATTTTCTTCAACAAAATTCTCGAGCGTTGGAAACAACGATACCTTTTTCTGTTCTGCTTCTTTAGCTGCTTGATTCAGCTTTTTTTTATAGCACTTACTCTATCATAAACCCGAAAAGGAGTGTTAATAATTTCCTTGCAGGACCTGGTTGAGCTCATTAAGCTTTGAAAATATCTCTGCCAAATACGCCAACTTACACTGCCACGATTAAGCAAAATTCTTTTAACATTTATTTAATGTACTTACACAGTAAATTAGTTTTGTCAATTCGCATTATCATGTACATATCAGTTGCACGAAGGAATTCAATCAGTTAAAAATTTATTTTGTACTTCAAAAGATTTTCACGAGGAATATATTTTTTAAAATATTGCCGAACTAGCCCTTATTATTTTGTGTATTCCACACGAGAACGCTGATGTTGAAAGAATATTGTCTAATATTACATATATTGAAACTAAAAAAGAAATAAGCTGATATGAACCGTTAAACAGATCGAATAAAAACAAAGGAAACGTACGCCGCCCGAAAGGCGCCCGAAGAACAAAGAATATTACATCTGTTTAACAAACCGCCGCGATCCTACGCAGAAGTATCTTTCAAAACCCTAAAATCATAAAAATAAGTGTCCTTACAACGAATTTCTAAAGTGCAGCAAGATTGCAACCATAAACTTTATTGGAGCCGGCCGGCCAAGAAAGGTGACAGCCAGCGAAATACGCCTCACGAATGTTTGCAGATTAAATTAAGAATTTTTCACTAAAACGCCCTTAAAACAGAGTGCGCTCTGTTTTAATCACACATAAAGGATACCAGAAGATAGGAAAAATTAACCGCTACCTATTAAAACAAACCACAGAGCGCTAGCACATATACAGGTGGAGAAAAAGCAATTTTTCCATCAGGCAGCCAAACACGCGCCCGGGAGAGCGGCCGAGAGTTCAGCGGCCCGAGGAAAGGCATATTGTAACGAAGAAATCAGGGGCCACGACCGAGTACAGCGGGCAAAGATGCAGATTACAAATTAAATTTTAATTAACGGAAGGAAGCGTCCCAGAAAAGCGAAATTGGTCTCAAAAATCTTATAAAAATAGCGCGCAACCGATCAAAGCATAATAAACTTTTTAACACACGCCATAAGAATAATACTTAATTAAGCTTTACGCGGAACATTGCATTAAAAATTCCAAGTTGAGCTAATTTTTACTCAAAACATAGCAAATTGGGTGTCGTTAGAATCGGCATTTCATCAACTATTGATTGCGACTCAATCCAAGTCGATAATTGATCACGCCGCTCAATTAAATGCTATAATTTCAAAATATATCGAAATCGGGCAAAACATCCCTTCTACTTCGACCAATGAGCGTCGAGATCGCGTTGGACAAAGGACTGGCTCCTTTAAATAGTCAGACGCTGGCAGTAAGAAATCACTCAGCCAAGGAGAGTCCACCAGCCGCCACTTCAGCTTCCAGGACTACCAGCAGCCACTCCAGCTTCCAGGACTACCAGCAGCCACTTCAGCTCCAGGACCAACAGCCGTTTCACTGGACTTAGCTGCCTGCCGCCTTCGTGGGACTTGGAGTTCGAGCCACTTTAGCTTCCAGGACCAGCTAGCAGCTCCAGCCTCTCCAGAGCCTATCACCCTCGGGGACTTAGAAGCCAAACCTCCGCAGTGGACTCTGCGGCCTTCCGTCTTCGGGCAAAGTGGGACCTCGAGCCAATTCCGCCATGGACACCCCCAGGTCTGACACGTAAGCCAGCTCGGATCCGTTGGAGGTTTCCTCTCGCGCCCGCCGCCTGACCTCGAGCCTTGTGTTCCAGAAAGCGCCGCCACGAGGCATTATTCGGCCCATCGCCCAAGACGCCCCCGGCTTCCCCCTTGGCCCAGATCGCCCGCGCCCGGATTCAGGGGCTGAACCGGCCATCCTCGTACTGGGAGGGACGCCTGCCGTCAGGGAGCCCACGAACGCCGACAAGGGCGTTTACCCCGGACTTCGTTGGTCTCACGGATGAGAGCGATCCGGAGCTCGGCACCCCACAGAGGAGCCCGTTGGTGCAGCACCTGAGAGACGCCCCTTTTTCCCGGCTACGCCGCCCGCCGACCCCCCAGGCTCCCCGTCCACGGATCCTTAATTGGGACCTCGAGGTGCGACTGACGGACGCCGAGGAAGCCGAGCTCGAAGCCCTGTGGCAGGCTACCTGCCCCGATAGCAGCCCACGTCGCGGCCCCCGCTGGCGACGGACCACCCGTCCCCGGACTCCCCTAGTGGAAACCAGACCCCGCGCCCCGGCAGCGCCCCGCTCCAGCCGCCGTCCCCGAGAGGCCTGCTCGGTCCGCCAACGTCCCAGGAGGGCCACCCAGCGCCCGCCCCAAGCCGCGCCCCGGACTGCTTCCCGGAAGGACCGGACTGCGCCCAGGCCGCGTTCACCGCCTCCGGCCAGTAAGAAAGGCCGCCCCATCACCTCCCGCGTACCCAGAGCCCGGGTCTAGAGGACCCTTTTGTATATATTTTTTTTTTGTCATATTTTTCTTTTGTTTGTTTTTGTATATATAATATTAAGTCTGGTTTGTACATATAATCGTATCCGTAGGAATAAAAGCATTAAACATATTCACCAATCAATTACTAGAATCGACCAGGGTAACGCCTACACCCCTTCTTACGCCGACGCCATTGCAGTAACCCTACCGCTGAGCATAGACGTAGGCTTGTTAAAGCCTTCAACATCACTTTTTGAAGCTGTACTGCGAATAAAAGTTGATCTGCATGGCAAGAAGTTGTGTTGGCATAATTGTTGAAATGTATTCTTTTAAAAAATGTGTTTTTGTTCAATAACCAAATTTTAAAACATAATTTTTTTCCCCGTGTGCAGAGCACCACGTACCACCGCAGTGGCCTTGTGGTACGCGTACTACAGGTTGGGAAAGACTGCGTCTAGTTCAATAAACATAGGAGATACGAAGGGTTCTTTAATTCACCCCGAATGGAGATTTGCACCTTTAGGGGTCGATTAGGGCAAAATCCTGAAATATGTTTTTAGATACTTCTAAATATTTTAAAAATACATCTATATGCCAAAAAAGAATGTTCTAACTCAATAAACGTAGGAGATACGAAGGGTTCTTTAATTCACCCCCAATCCAGATTTGCACCTTTAGGGGTTGATTAGGGAAAAATCTTAAAATACGTTTCTAGGTATTTGCATTGATAATCTTTGCAAGCAAACACCAAATCGATATGTTATCGGGTGTAAGAAATATTGAGAACTTCGTGAAAACATATTTTACCCCTTTTCACACCCGGGTCGAATTTCAAAAAATCCCTTCTTAGCACTACCTTACGTAACAAATTGAACCTTCCACCCAAATTTCAAGTTTTTAGTGCCAGTGGTTTCGGCTCTGCGTTGAATAGTCAGGGTTTAGTCCAGTCAACGAAATGCTGTTTGGCGGAAATAAATCGTGTAGTTCCAGATTTTGGTATTATTATAGTGGATACCCTCCTGAATAACATACCAAAAGTCCTGAGTGGTGGGGTGTGAGCGTTGGGGGGAAGGGGGGTTCAAAGTTCCGTTTTTTATGTTTTTTGTAAATATCTCAGAAACCAGAAAAACATTTCTTATCAAAATTAAAGAACGTAAGATTTGCTATAAAAAATGTATTTTTAATTTTTTCTCTAAGATAAATATTAAGCGAGTTATGGGGGAGAACGGGTTTTAAAAATTCTCAAAAACCCGTTTTATATAAATAACATTAACTGATTTTTGAGGCCATTGTCATTAAGTAACAAACGACTTCCGGGATTGGACCGTGTCATGATTGAGATCGAAGAACTCAACGTTTCGACCACCTTCGTAAGGAGGTTTCATCAGGAGGAAAAAGCAAAGAGCACGGTAACTCAACGTGTTAACTTGAGTTCTTTGATCTCAATCATAGCTTTTCAGATATAAAACAGTCTAAGAAAAATTTAGTGTTGTCATTGGCCAGTATGAGCAGTTCCATAAAAGTGTTTGGAGAACAAGTGACAGTTGACCCCCTGACAATTTTTCAAAGAATTGCCATTGCAAAGAAGAGCGATTAGGATATCGAAGGGCTCATGCAATTTTAATTGTCACCATTTCCCTTAGCTATTTTCAACGAAGGGGGTATGAGGAAAGGACAGAAGTCTTCTCTATATGATGCTTTTCCTAAGGATGACCAGACAGCCCATGACCTAACACAGAGCACAAATGTAGTTGATGGCGGCTTCCTCCTACACCGTGTGAAATGGAACGTTGGCACGAAGGTTTCCTCCATCTGCGATCAGTACCGTTGCGGCCAACTCAAAGTGCACGGCATATTTTTAGCTTGTAATACTATATTCTAATCATAGACGTCCAGTTTTGACGTTTACGTTTGTCATCAACTGTCATAGAACTGAAAACTCGGAAAATTCCCATAGTACAGGCGCCAGGGAAATCGTTAATAGGGCTTTACGTGCAATTCTTGGTACCGGCATTTTGGATTAATGGGTGGGTGGGGGGCTGTGCTCTGAGTCTAACTTTAAGTTTTCGGATCGATCGGAGAAATTGTTTTTCCGCAATATCGGAAGAAGTGTTGAAAACGGTTTTTTAGCAATTTATCGTTTCCTGTTGCTCTGATGCTGAAATTGCATCAATACAAGTTTGTAGTTTATGAAATTCCTCACAACTTTTTAAAATACCTTTTTCTCGTGCGCTCAACAATTCAAAAGTTGTTACCCCATAAAGCCAAGAAATTAAGGGTTGAAATGGGTTTTACGTAAATATATCGCTTTCAGTTAATCCTACGATAAAAAATACTCTTATATTTTTTGTAGAACAACTAATTTGCATAAAATTTGTGTATGAGTATTTTTCCATTTGGACAATTATTTACCGTTCTACAGCGCCGCAAATGTCGCAAGAAACGTAAACCGTACATTTAATGTGCACTTTCGAACGGCCCTGTTCCTTTGAGGTACAGTTTGTAGCGCGTCTTTTTATGTGGTTTCCCCGATATGCCTACTCCACGAAGTGTATTTCTAACAGTCTCACACTTCCCATGGTCTTTTTGATGGACCGGGTTCTGCATCGTTGATCCCACTCATTGCAGAATCGTTGATTTTATCGCCCTTGTCAAGTTGTGTTTCCTTTGAAAAGAACTCGGAAAGAGAAAATATGTCGTCGTCGTAATTGATGTGATATTCGTCAACATCTGTAGTAAGCATTCTGGAGAATTCCTGCACGTTCTCACAGGATTCTCCGGCGGGAAGCAAATGACGGTGCACTTTAAACCCGCTTTGCGACAGCCATAGGCCTTTCCACATTTGGTCTTGCACCCGCATGAAATTAATTTTATTATTGCAAGAGGCGCGGGAGGCTCAGTGCTAGACACCTGTGTAAACGTACGGTCACTTTTCTTTCAGCCCCATCTTCCCGCGGGTAGAGTGTCACTAAACTAAAACAAAATAAAAATTTATATTCAAAATGAACGATTCACGACTCACCATGTGAAGAACAATCAACTCGGTTATTCTGTTATTTGATTAATTTTTTGAATATAGACTGTAGTGTGTTTTTCTTTGCAAGCCCGGAAAACTGAATACGAAGGATACATCATGCGTGAAACACGGCGATGCTGTATCAAAGCATATCTTGTTTTGCATGCATTTTCTGGTTGTGACACAACATCGGCTGCTTACGGTATAGGCAAAGTGAAATTTCTTAAAACCCTAGAAAAGACACCTAGCCTGGAATCTGCAGTGAATCACTTTGTACACAAAGATGTAGACGCGGATATCATCGCATTAGAGGGAGAGCAATTTTTTATTGCGTTGTACGGTGGAGACATCCATAAAGACAAGTCAATCAACTTGCTGCGATACAAACACTTCGCGAAATCCCTTGCAAAGTCAACGTTTAATCTGGCATCCCTGCCACATACAAAAGACACGGCCAGGATGCACGCATTCCGGACATACCATCAAGTTCAATCCTGGCTTGGAAATGACACTCTACCCGCGGAAAGATGGGGCTGGAAGAAACGTGGCCGTACGTCTACACCGGTGCCTAGCACTGAGCCTCCCGCGCCTACTGCAATAATTAAATTAATTTCATGCGGGTGTAAGACCAAATGTGGAAAGGCTTGTGGCTGCCGCAAAGCAGGTTTAAAGTGCACCGCCATTTGCTCCATATGCGCCGGGGAGTCCTGTGAGAACGTGCAAGAAATATCCAGAATGCTTGCTACAGATGAAGACGAATACCACACCAGCTACAACGATGACATATTTTCTCTTCCCGAGTTTGTTTCAAGGGAAACACAACTTAACCAGGGCGACAAAATCAACGATTCTGCAATGATTGGAATTGACGATGCAGAACCCGGCCCATCAAAAAGACCAAGGGAAGTGTAGAAATAGACTTCGTGGATTAGGCCTATATGGGAGACCACGTAAAAAAAACGCGCCACAAGCTGTACCTCAAAGGTGGTGTGGAAAACAGTTGGTGCGACACACTCGAAGGAACAGGGCCGTTCGAAAGTGCACACTAAATGTACGGTTTACGTGACTTGCGACATTTGCGGCGCTGTAGAACGGTAAATAATTGTCCAAATGGAAAAATACTCATACACAGATTTTATGCAAATTAGTTATTCTACAAAAAATATAAGGGTATTTTTTATCGCAGGATTAACTGAAAGCGATATATTTACGTAAAACCCATTTCAACCCTTAATTTCTTGGCTTTATGGGGTAACAACTTTTAAATTGTTGAGCGCACGAGAAAAAGGCATTTCCAAAAGTTGTGAAGAATTTTATAAACTACAAACTTGTACTGAGGCAATTTCAGTGCCAGAGCAACAGAAAACGAGAAATTGCTGAAAAACCGTTTTCAACACTTCTTCCGATATTGCGGAAAAACAATTTCTCCGATCGATCCGAAAACTTAAAATTAGACTCAGAGCACAGCCCCCCACCCACCCATTAACACAAAATGCTGGTACCAAGAATTGCATGTAAAAATTCCCTGGCGCCTGTACTACCAGCCATTTGTCAGAAGCAGAGAAAATGCGAGCTATTACAAAACTGGAAGAGAACTGGTCGCTGAGTCGAGTCGCAACAGATTTGCATGTGAGCAAGAGCTGCACTTTCAAAATTAAAAATCGTTGACAGCAGAGACTTCTGCAAGAAAAGTTTTGTTAACACCAGAGAACAAAGAATGAAGAGTACAATTTGCAACCGACTATTTGAATGAGATCGACGACTTTTGGAACACGACTGTTTTCTCAGGTGAAAAGGTATTTCAATCATTTACCAATTGACGATTAAGGGTGTGTAGACCACAAAATTCAAGATTTGAGGAGCAATATTATGTTCAACCCTTAAGGAGTAGTGGACGATTCTCTGTAAACGTATGGGGATGGATCAATGCTCACGGATCTGGGGCATGCTATAGAATTAATGGTCGACTGAATGCTGAAAAACTTCGCAACATTTTGCAAAATGTGATGCTGCCATCTGTAAGAGAGGTCTTTCCTAATCAATTTACTTTTCAACAGGCAAGATATTATCTAATTAATTAATTTTGTGTATGTTAACGTAATTGATAACATTATTTTCACAGGATAACTGTCCTGTGCATACAGAAGGGGTTGTTCATTGATGGTTTGATGAGAATAATATCAATTTATTACCATGGCCTGCAAGGAGTCCGGACTTGAATCACATCGAAAATGTTTGGGGCTATTTAACTACAAAATTTTATACCAGGTATTTTGCACCAAACAAAACCGATGAATTATGGGAAAGAATAAAAAATGCTTGGAAGGAACTGAGAGAAGGATACAATATGGAAACATTGGTCAACTCTATGCGAAAGAAACTGCAAAGCGTAGTAGCAATTGAATACTGATACATATTTATTAAATACATATTATTATATACCTAGTTTGTTTACTTGTGAAACTTTGCTAAAATACAAACATTAAAAAAGTAATACCTATTATTATAACCATAAGCGGCGCCACTGGAGAAACCCCCATTTAATAAGCCGAAAAATCGCAAAAATAACCATAGTAACAAAAAACCGTGCACTTTGAGGTGTCCGTAACTGTACATAGCTTATGTACAGAGACACTATGGCAATAACTGCACGGTTGTCTTTGATGGATATGGGGATGCCAATAGTACAAAACGGGCTCAGAAGAAGCGGAGAGGCCTTACAAGAACTTCTGTGGAAATTAATTTCAGCGAAACTATGAACATCGATGTTCAGCAAGAACATTTTCTTTCCAATGAAAAAATAAAGCCAGGCTTATTGAGTTGCTTAAGGACAAAATTATATTAAAAGGAATAGAAACAGTAGTAGCTGTAGGGGATGCTGATAGCACTATTGTAAGATCTGGATTGAACAAAGCTACTTTACACCCTACTGTAACAATAGTAGGGGAATATGTGGACCTGATTGTTCTACTCCTGGCTTTTGCACCATCAGAAAGAAACATATTCTTCTTGAAGCTTGGCAGGGGCAAGGTTGAATCAAAACTCTACTACACAAATAAACTCCAACAGCTTGTTTTTGCTGACAATATTCTACTTCTCCACTCTTTCAGTGGTTGCGATACAACCTTAGCCATTTATAAGAAGGGCATGGGAAGTATGGTAAAGCTGTTCAGCAAAATGCCCAGTAAAATGAAAAACATAAATGACATTTTCAAAAATCCATCATCAACACCAGAAATGATCGCACAAGCTGGTGAGAAAATATTTTTAGAAACTTACCAGACAAAAAATGAAACAGACTTGAATAAATTGCGATTCAATGTCTTTTTAAGAATGTCAACTAAGGCAAAAGTGGACCTAGCCTCTCTACCACCAACCAAAGGATCAACAACACTCTTTCAGATTATATTTACAGGTAAAGTAACTTTATTAAGTATATTATGTAGTAAAATCCTCTAAAAAGATATATTACTGCAGTTTAAAGTTTAAGAATAACTTTCTCGTACAAAAATTGACTCAATGTTATGACAGAATAAGACACACAAGATTAAAATTAATATTAAACAAACAATATATATTTTATGTCAATATAGGTCTATTTTGGTTTCGATTTTCCAAATCCAGCAATGGCTGAACAATTCAACCATACAACCGACTGATTGGGGATGCAACAGATTTGCTGTATTATACAATTCCTTAAATGCCGACGTCGACATATTTGCTATGACCTTGTCAATGTTTAAGTCTAGAATTTATACATATTTTTGTTCTTCTTAATTTCAGTTTCTAATCATTTTATTCAGTATTTCCTTGTTTTTTTTACTATTACTCATGTTAAATTGAATTAATTTTTAAGTTTGTTATCTTGTATAAATTGTAGTGGGCAATTCACTGGGCTTAGCCTGTTTTTGCCCCAAAGAACATAATAAATAAATAAATAAACAGAGGGGAGGATGGCACTTTAATCCCACTCACTACAACAGATCCGGTCGCTCCAGAAGCCATTTTAATAGTTATTTATTGTATAAGTGTTTTAGATGGCGTTTTATCCACGCAAGAATGTCTAAACGCGAGAACGCAGTTCGAGCGTTTAATTTTCTTAAATGGATAAAACGCAACTAAAAACAAATGCAATACAACGTTTTATCCAACAACACAATAAATATCTAAAAAAAACATACGTTTTATATTGACAGCCATGAAAAGTCATAGTAACAATTTGGAAAGTTTATTGTCAGTCTATGTTAAATTCGAGATGTTAATAGGTTAAGTTTTGTTTGTTATTTGACACAGATTGACGCAAATCTTAACCTACAAATTTCGAATTTGGCATAGCTTGACAGTGCTACCAACAATGCAGTAGTAAGTGACATGGTTTTATCCCACTAGTGGAATAAAGTAATTTCATTATTCCACTAGTGGATAAAGTGGTAGACGGTTCAAGAGTGTGAATAAAAATTCAATTATAAGGTGATTGTGGATAATAGTTGATTATATCATAAGTGAGAGAAATGCATCATTATTTGCGAGTAAGAATTTTGAATCGCGAGTGCCCCAGCACCCGCGATACAATTTCTCACGAGCTTATAATGGCATTTCGCTCACGTGTGATATACGACGTTTTATCTTACAGTAGCAATTCTTGTGCTTAAATAGTTTGCGCAGTCAGAAGATGTCGCGAAATAAATTTATAATTAGTCGCTTATGATTTGTGATATACGTTTGACAGTACTGAAGTGTATTGTCAGTACTGAAGTGTATTGTCAGTCTAAGTCAAATTCGAGGTTCGTAGGTTAGGTTTTGTTTGTTATTTGACACAGACTGACGCAAAACTTAACCTGAAAATTACGAATTTGACATAGCTTGACAGTGCTACGAACATTGCAGTAGTATAAATAATGAAAACTCACTTGTGAATAAAACTGTTGTATAATGTTTGGTAATAGGCGCTACTGTAAGATAATAATAGATTATGTTATTAGGAGTAAAAGTGATAGGTACTTTATGTGGCGAAGCTGAAGTTTATTTAGCCGAACGTTAGTGAGACAAATAATTCAACTAAGCCACATAAAGTCACTTTTACTCCGAATAATATATACTATTTTATCCGCAAACGTATTCAGGTAAATTTCATTAATATAATTTTTTTTTAAAACCCGGGCCACCCGCGTGACAGGCCAGCACTGTACCCCTGCGCCAACCTCTGTTGTTCAAATAACGCGCTACTGTAATGATATATGAACATACTGAATCACCCGAGCTAATAGCACACGGCCACAGCAGTTGTCACACCATAACCCACGGCGACAGATGCTCCGATCCGCTGCTTAAAGGTTTATTTAAATAAAAACTTTTTCGTACTCTTTTTGGAAATAAAAACCGGCCTACGATCTAACTCTAAAAATTATCAAAATTTTAAGCCATCATACAATTTAATCGGTCCAGTATCTTCGGAGGAGATAGCGAACTAACATAGAAAGAAAGAAAGAGAGCAAGGATTTTGTGTGCTTAGGCAGATAAAGTACGGAAAAGTCGCTATTTTATCTGCTTAGTCAGATAAAGTGACACTTTTACCTTATCAATAAAGACACATAAGTTGTTAGCTTTTTACTTACCTTTAGGTCGGCGTTCGATATTTTTAACTCAACAATTGGTCACCATAAAAGTGTACTTGAGGCCCGTCTCTAGCAACAGTGAAGACGTCGCGAATTCTTTGATTAAGATGTTAAAGGGAGCGCCAACAAGTTATACTCAGGTACACTGATATAGGTCAAGATACTTGTAACTTCACTTTATATCTAATGAAACAATTATCGAACTCAATGATTGAAATTAAAATGAAAGAGAGTAATACCTTTAACTAGCTTTATTGTTACTCAAACGTTGATCATTATTCAATTACTCTACTATTTGAACGGGGTACCTCACTTAACTTAAACCACTAATATGTTTAATATTCACACAGCGTTTTTATATGCAAAATATTATCAGAAATCACTTATCTGTTCGTGGTTACACTTGTAGACCTTTAATGCCTCTAATGATTCCTATTAAATGTCAGCTTGACAGCCACAAATCGTCAGCTGTCACATGCGGCAAGTAGGCCCCAAAACTGCCCGATGACTCTCAGCAGACTAAACTTTCTGTAGGTTTTCCGGCCCAATACTAGTTTCTATAATTCGAATTTCAAGATAAAATGAGGCAGACGCCAAAATTACTATACGTACCCTGTTAACAGGCAATAACTATGCAAACGTTAATTCGTGGTTTCCTAAATCGCTTCTAAGCTCGAATCTATATTCGTCGGAAAAGTGATTCTCGCTTCTAAAATCTCCTACCAGGACGGTTGGCCAGTAATATTCCCTACTATAACCAAACCATTTGAAATAGCGAGATTATCACCAAATAACCCACGAAACTTCTTGCACGTTCAAATGCTGTCACACGTTTTTTTCCAAAAACAAAAACCGTTGTTTATTTTCCCCCTTTAGTAACGACCATTGCCAATCTCATATTAATTTTTATGAGCTTTTATCGCATTAATCCCACTTGATCTTTTATTCTCTAATTATATAACGTAAACTACTAGTATAGTGCCAAAATGCTTTTAGCACGTAACAAAGTTGTCACTTTTGTGACGTTTGCGGATAAATAATATTTTTTGCCAATGTTCAACTGGTTGTGGAAGTCGTTGCGCGTGCAGGAAAGCTGAGATGTAGAGTTCAATGGGATGTGTCACTTGTCGCGGTTCTTGTAAAAATTGTGCTCAAGTGAAAGAATTAACAGAACATTTTGATAGCAATCCCAGTGTTGATGATTTTGATTTGTAATATTTAGAATATTGAAAATTAAATATTCTAAAATAAAGTTTAAGACTTATAATTCGCCTATTACACCATAATTATAAGAGTTAAGAATAAGGTTGGTGTTTCCAATAAGTGTTGCTCGTAGGACAAGATTAGTAAAACTTCAAACTTCTTAAAATTCAATGATCCATGACCTCCAGCTGCACGTGCCCGTATAATGTCGAAAATTTTTGTGTTGTAGGGCTAATAATTACTTAAGTACAGCTAGATGCCTCCATGCATATGAACTTTATACATTTAATATTGAGTTTTCAAAGTTTTGTCCAACATTAAAAGTTGATGTTATTTATATAAAACAGGTTTTTGAGAATTTTTAAAACCCGTTCTCCCCCATAACTCGCTTAATATTTATCTTAGAGAAAAAATGAAAAGAATATTTTTTATAAGATATTTTACTTTCTTTAATTTTGATAATGAATATTTTTCTGCTCGAGGTCACGGTTTCCGAGATATTTACAAAAAACATAAAAAACGGACCTTTTAACCCCCCCCCCCTCTCCCCTCCCCCCTCCCCCCAACGCTCACACCCCTAACTCAGGACGTTTGGTATGTTATTCAGAAAGGTATCCACTACAACTGTACAAAAATCTGAAACTACAAGATTTATTTCCGCGTATTTTGCTTCGTTGACTGAACTAGTTGTGACTTATAGATTATAAAACCATATACTTACCCACGAGAAGATAACACTAATTATCCAAAATAATCTTTCAGACCAATGATATCGCGAATCAGCAACGTAAGGTAAACCATGAAAAGAGCAATTTAATAAGTATGTTTTAATGCTATTCATTTTGTCTGCGTTGCAAGTAATATGCTGAGTAAAAGTATCACTCTCATGAAACACTCCCTGTGAATATTAATTTTTTATTAATATAGTGCATATCAAATTTCAAATAAGTTAATTAATAATTAAAATAAAAAATGTTCTGATTTCATATTAATTGAACATGCGACAGTTGTGTATTAAAATTAAATATGTTGCGCAACTTCAATATCATGCGTTACATTTCAGTTTATACGTATGAATAAAATATCTAACAACGTAAAAAATATCTAGAATAATAACCAGTAGGATTATGCATACATATTTCTTTTTGCATGCTAAGGTGCTACATGAACACATCGTTCATCAAAAACGCACGTTCTGAAAATCATGCATTACTGTTCAATTTTTAGGCCAGCAAGCACTTCTTTGCAGACCTCCGAAAAGTTGTTTTACAGGAGAAATGTTCGAAAAATTGGCGCTTTGATTTGTTTGAAATATTGGTTGAACTAGTACTAAGGCATATATCTAATACTTACTATATTGCTAGCGGCTATGAGTGGGAAACTGACCAAGGAAGTGAGACAGACAACCAACTCTTCAATGTATAATGGTGAGCTGTGTGCAAGCGCGGCGGCGAGGTCCGGCCAATGGGGAAGTGGTCAAGTTTAAAATCCGCTTCTAAAGGCGGAGTTCGAGTTCTCACGCATGCGCACGAGACGCGTTATAGTCTAAGTGAAACTATGTCGGCGCCGTAATGTTTTCTGACGTTTCCAGGCCCTACTACCAATATATGTGTATTATATATATGTACTAAGGCAATCAACTACAGACATCTCTAGATTGTTACGAAAGTATAATGCTTATTTGTTATTGTAGTGTTGAACTATTTAGGAAAAAAAGGAGAAGCACTGATGCGTTAATCATTTTGTTGTACCTTGCTCATCCGGATAATACCCTTTATAGGACTTGTAGCGTGCTTCGCCTTCAGCAAAAGCCGGAAATGTTCCTACCCATACTGTAAAGATGCTCTTTCCGGACTTTCTACGTAAACTACTATTTTAGACTACCACATATGAAATTACATAAGCGCCGAATTTTTCCGTAGCCTTGGCGATTGGAATCAGGCTCGGTGAGACCATTCACAGTTGGGCACCAAATTAACTGTGCTCTATTCAGAACTACAGACCTAAGAGATAGAGTAACAAGGTCAACACATCACCAAGACAGACACTTCACACAATGGTTGCTGCGCAAGCACCAAAGGCGCGCTCCAACTCTGTATCCCAAATCCGGGACAAATTGAGCATTGTACAGCCAGATGCCAGCACATAAAGCACCAGCCAAGGCCGACTATATTAAATGTAAAACATAAAGGCCTTCCCAAACTGTACACTCGCTTGCGCCATCTGCTAACAAATTTGAAAACTATATTCCCTCTGAAATTTAAATATTCGAATATTGCCTAGGAACAGACCCAAAAAATTCTTCCTTCATATTTGAAAGATTACATTTTTGGTAGTGGTCTCTTTCACAATGGGTAGGAAATGCTTTCTTTGCCATAATAAAAATGCACCTTTCTTTCAAATACCAAGCGAATTAGAAATTCGAGAAAAGTGGCTCAAATTCTTACACGAAATTTGTGGTAGGTACAAGAAAAAACTCATGAGCTTTGTATTTATTTAAACAACTCAATTTATATTACAGATATAAGTAAAATTACAGATCTTACAGTATTGTGTACAAAGCACTTTAGAGAACAAGAAATTGATACTAGTTTTAAATATTATCGTTTAAAAAAAGGATCAGTACCGTCTATTTTTGTAAGTTAAATTGTCTGTTTATTTATCACTACCCATACCAAACAGTCTCTACATTTTAGAATTTTGTTAATTCACAAAGCTGTTCAAAATCCCAACCCAGGATCGAAAATTATGAACCAGTTTCAGTAAACTCGACATCTTCCAATGATATAGCTACCCTTCAGGAACAAATCAACGCTCTTACACTAGATTTGCAAAACACCACTCTAAAATATAAAAATTGTTTATCAGAACTTAGGGATATACAAAAATATGTCAATAACAATTTACCAACTTTTGAATCCTTAAAGAAAATTATTGACGATGCAGAAAACTCAAACGTAAAGGCTGTATTTTTGATGGACTGCATTCAAAATTATCCCAGAAAGAACCCAAAATGGTCAGAATTAACAGTACGAATGTGTACTGTTTGGAGGTTCTGTTCTCCTAAAGGTTACGGATTCTGCCGAAAGAACTTGACTGTACTGCCATCAAAAACAACTATTTCGCGTTATCTTGGCACGTTTAATGGACAAAACGAACTAATTGCACAACGTCTACAGGCTGAGATTAAACAGATGAAACACCCAACACAAAGGATCTGTTCATTAATAGTCGATGACATGGCCATAAAAGAAAAAATGAGTTATAGTCGTACAGAAGATCGAATTTATGGTCTTGATACATGTAGCACAAGTTTTGCTGGCCAAACTCCCATCATCGCTAACAAGATGTTATGTTTTGTGGTACAAGGATTGTCAAGCAGGTTTATCATTCCGGCAGGATATTTCTTTCACGCTTCGCTAACAACCGATGTTTATTATTCTTTGACAATGAGGGTACTAAAACTTTTAACTGACTGTGGATTCATTGTCCCAAGGCTTGTAACTGATAATTTTTCGTCGAATACTGCACTTTTTAAAATGCTAAGTGGAGGATCATCAATTCAAAATCAAATCGAACACCCGTTTCTTTCACCTTTACCGTTTTTTTTTATCTTTTGATTTTTGCCATGCACTGAAAAACGCTAGGAATTTATTTCTGGATCGTGATATGTGTTCATCACAAGGAATTATCTCTTCTTCATATTTAAAAAAATTATATAACCTGCAAAAGGATCTACCAATTAAGCCTGTCCGTTATTTGACAAGAAAACACTTACATCCTACAAGTTTTGAGAAAATGAATGTTTTAAGAGCCATACAAGTATTTACTCCTGCTGTAACTGCTTCATTAAAATTTTTAAAAGAAGCCGAAGATGAACGTTTTATTGGCATTGATGCTACAGTGTTGTACATGGAAAACATGTACCACTTCTTCCAAGTGCACAATGTTTCAAATAGGTACCAATGCATTCGCACTTTAAATAGCGATATTGCACCTTACGTTCATGTTTCCGATGAAAGGCTACACTGGCTAAATATTACATTTCCGAGTTACATAGATGAAATACAAAACAGTTCTGTCAGTAGAGGCATGCAAGGATTAACAGATGAGACAGCGCATGCTTTAAAATTTACAGCACAAAGTACATATTTATGTATAAAGTTTCTGCTTCAACAAGCAGGATTTTATTATGTATTAAGCCGGTCATTCAGTTCCGATGCCGTGGAAGCAACCTTTTCACATGTTCGTCTCAAATGTGGTTCCAATGATACTGTGGATGCAAGATCGGCAGAATATTCATTACGACAAATCTTGCGTTGTGGGGTGGTTAAGGCTTCGTCTTCATCCAATACAGCTGAAAATGTAAGCTTTGTAAGCTGTGCACCACTTGAATCGAGTCTCTTGGCAACACCTAATAACACGGAAGAGCTGTTACTACCAATGGAAGTAAGAGTTCAAATTCAAAATTTACAAAAAAATAGTGTACCTGATGCCACTATTTATTCTGCTTCTGTAGCATTTGTAGCGGGCTACATAATTAGGAAAGTGGAACAGAAGTTTGTATGCGATGATTGCATTTCGCCATTACTGACCAAGACAGTTCCGGGGCATCTGCTTCGATTAATTAGTTTACAAGATCGTGGAGGTTTGATATATCCTAATGGAGTTTTTGTAGGAATTGTGAAAAGGATTTCAGATCTAATACAGGAACTTTTGCCTTTTATAAAATGTAATAAAACCTGTAATCAACTCACTGAGCTGATCGAACCATCTTTAAAACACAATCCTTTACTTTCTTGTTCACTGCATAAGAAGGAACTATGTACTACAATAATCCAAACAGTAGCAAAGCCTGTTCTTGACAATATATGCTTAGAACGCACTGATTCTGTAAAAAGAAAAATCGTTTGTAACAAACCGCTCAGTAGAAAAGTTCTAAAATTGTAAAACTGTTTATTAATAAGTTTTTCATTAATATATTTATGTTTAACATTGATTAAAGATATATTTACCTTACATTTTCTTTTAATAACAAAATTGTAATTGTGTAAACAAATTAGCCTATGATGTGACATTGACTTTGACTTTGACATAAAGCTAGGAAACCAACCAAATGTTTAAAAATTTCTCCTAAAGGCGGCGCAAGCGAGTGTACAGTTTGGGAAGGCCTTTATGTTTTACATTTAATATAGTCGGCCTTGCACCAGCCTCTACACCGCAAGGTAAATGAGGTTACAGATAAGACATAAGACAAACATATGAAAGTAACATTATCGCGACAGCAACCTACTACAGAAAGTTGACAACTTCATACACTAGCACGATATTAGGTTTGTTCGTAAATCATACACCCATTATTTTCCGGGGTAGTGTAGTACAGTGCAGTGCAGGATGATATTGCATAAAGTGTACACTAGGTTGCGCGACACTAGATTTGTTCGTTTTTAACCTCAATTATAGGTGCTGTAACTTGTACGCGCGAAGTATGAATAGTATTGCTACAAATGTGTTATTATATAATTTATTATTATTATTATTATTTAAATAGGTAGCCTTCATTAGTTAAAATAGGCGAACCCGAACGTAAATACTCCAAATGTGCCTTTTTTACTGGGATTTCATCATCCATTTTTAACAAACTCTCAAATTTTATGTGAAAAATACGTCAACAACCAAATCACAACAAAAATCATAACCTCACAGTACGTCGCTGCACTTCCGTACACCACCTCCGGAGTCGGTGTAGGAAAGTACGCCCTAGTGTACAATATTCAGCTTGCACTAGCGTTTACGAACAGGTCATTAGTTACACTCAATTTATGCACTGTTAAAAAAGAACGTCATTTATGAAAGTAGTGTACACTAGAACTTGCAGTGCATAGTTTACGAACAGACCTAAAATTATATCGTACTAGTCATATCGTAACGGCACAAAGTTATTCAATTAATTCAGATACTTTATTCGTTACTATGGTTTGTGTGGTCGTCTGAAAAATAAAGTTCATAACTAAAGTGCATATATCTGTGCTCGTGTGTTAGATCCACTCGGGCTAAGCTACGCTACGCCCTCGTTTTGTCTAATCAACACTTGCACGATATTTGCTGCTTTAGACGCTTGTTATGAAAATAACTATTACCAGAAAATTATATAATATCTGCACCTCCCCTCACAAGCATTCGATACTCCCTGAAATTAAACTTGCAAATGCCAGCTTTCTTTCTACCTACCCATATAAAATGTGTTTCATGCCATTCGATAATATGTCCACTGCACTTTGGCAGTGTTTTTCACTTTAAAGGGCTATATACACTACAAATGGAATAGATTTATTTAACAAACTGACTTCATATGTTAAATCCTACAGTAAATATTTATAAAAGAATTAAAGAATGTACAACACTTAAAACTAACTCATTTATTTACATTGTACATTAAATACGCCTTTTTTATGTTTTCGATTACATGGGGAGAACAAAAGAAGGTCAAGTGCACTTAAGTTTCAAGATGATCCAGTGGCGCTACCACCGGTTCATTATGTGACTTGTGTGTGGCGTTGTTACTCTACCTCACAGAATAGTCTTAAGAGAAGGACGGCGTTAATTATATCCAAACGGAAAATTTTTGCGTCCCCATAGATTGGAAGCAAAAACTCTGTTATTGCAAGCCTACCATTTTGCTATTGCACTACTGAGACCTACACCTACATAACGTCTGTTACGCAGGGTGAAAGATAGAGAAATGATATAGGATTCGGGGAAGGAGAATTATGTATCCATGGATATTATAAACCGTCTCGGGTACCTCCAACCTAACGAAGGCATCTCCTACCGGGTGATACGGCTTACGTGCTTTGAGGACCCTGAGGGCTATGCCGACGGTAATGTAACTCCTGATGGTAGAGTCTCCCTTGTCGGACAGGTCTCGGTGAAGAACCGGATTAAGGTAGATACACAGGTGCTCCAAGGATGGCGGTTGGGTTGAAAGTCTATTCCTCAGCTCCGTAAAAAACATTAAATACAAACAATTCTAAGAAACTTCGGAAACAGCCGGACAGAATTAATGGAAGAAGACGGCGCAAGAAAAAAAGGTTAATGCAATTTGAGACGTGAAATGTTCAAAAAGTGTCAACCACGACGAGTTAGAAAGATTACACATCGACATAGAAGTTCTAACAGAAACAAAAAAAAAGTAAAGGGGTAGAAGAAAGAGGAAAGTACATACACATTTACAGCGGTGTAGAAAAGAGTAAAAAAGCTAAATGTGGTATAATATCAGAGGTAATAAACAAACGCCTCAAAACATCACCGGCTGGGAAGAAATTAGCGAAAGGATAGTATGCGTCTGTATGAACATTTCTGGAAGACCACTAGACGTAATTGGAGATATGCACCCACAAATGATGCAGCACAAGACGTAAAAGATGAATTTATAGAACAATGAACCACAATATTGAGTAGAATAAATCATCAAAAAGACATATTCTTAATGGAAAACTCCAATGGCAGAGTGGGAGCAAAAGTTACCGATCCTATTGTGGGAAGATTCGGAGAAAATATAGTAAACTACGTGATAACAGGATAATCAAGTTATGCGACCAATTCTCTCTCAAAATAATAAACAGTTTCTTCAAACACGTACAAATACACCAGGTATCCTGGATACAACCGACTATAGTTGCTTTCATTTATATAGGGCATGCAGTAGGCCGTCATTTAGCTAATTCTCAACAGCGTAAAACATCTGGTTAGAAAAATGTCAAAATTACATTTATCATTTTCGTAGGTTAGAGATATTGAAATGACAGGTATTGTAATGATAGCCTTATTAAAGAGGCTCTTTAAATACAACATAATAAATCGGGCAAATCACCACAATTTAAAATTTAAATATAATAGTTTTAATAAAGATTTTCTGTGTAATCTCAGGGCTAATCAAAATGATATTTGTAATAATTACTGTGCAAAATAAATGGTTTATTGCCTTTTTTATTTTACTTATTGGCAATTTGTTTTAAATAATAGCTCCGGCTTGCATGAAACACTCTTTTTCAAAGGGTTAGGTCTTAACACTTGTTTTACAATTACTTTTGAGTAGGGCGGATTAACTTGTATGGCAATTGCTCGAATTCGTATCTGACAGCTTTAACCTTCAAGTTGACAGTACACACGGAAATGGTTCCCTCGTACAAAAATAGCGCAATTTGAGTGCAAAACACCAAAAAATGGCAAAATTCACATCGGATAAATACAATAAAAATAATTATTACGTAATATCCGGCTAACCTAGTTTTGTTTCAGTGACGTAAAAAACGCGCGATGTGCAAATATTTAAGTTCCTGTAAATCTGCTCCAAATTTACACTTCCAAGGGACGCCACGTCGATTATAAAACCCTGGATGAATCTACGCAGCTGTAATCACGTTCAACCCATCCTGCAATGTTTATTTTTGATAAAACGCACAGCTAGTGAGCCTCCTCCAATTGCTTCCCTGTGAAATTTACCTTGCAAGAGCAGCTTCGTAGGCTGGATCACAAAATCAAACGACGCCACTGAAATTATAAACTTGGTGACGGCTTGCTGTTCCAAATCTCTGGATGTAAGGCTCGATAAAGGATTCCCCAATACCCAGAACACGCAATTCTTGCTGGCCATGCTTCCAACTATTGGAAAACTTGCCCGAAAACCTGGGGTCGCTGTAGAAATTAGTTTTAAATGCACTGTTTCACATGTTTATTTTAGCGCTGCACTAATTTTCTTATCAAGCTTTCGTTAGCCTTATCATTGCTCTATTGCAATATTCTTTGCTTTTCTTTGCACTATTTCGTTCCCCGTCAGCTGTCTTGCCATTTGCTGGTTTCATAAACTTTTACCCATAACGTTCATATAATTTTGTTAACGCCACAAATCATCTCTGTATCATGTTACATTTACATTATTGTATTGACGTTACCACAGCAAATCTGTCATTTACGTAAGTTAAGGTGCGCTTGCCATTCCGAACATCAATTATGAATACAACGTTCAACGTAACCCTCTTGATTCTGCTTTATTTAATACTAACTTTTCTCAATCAAATTATAGTTACTGCTACTCACATATCATGAGCATTTATTAGTGTAAAATACTCACTTTATCTTGCAATAAAGAAAATATTAATTCTGGGCTCATTTTGAATTATTATTTCATTTTCGTGTTAGTTAAGCAACCAGAACTGCTGTGGGCATTAAACCATTGCAGTAAATCTTGCAATTTTGCTTTATAAGGAATTTAGTTGTAATTTATTTAGTTTGTTTGTTTGTGACGTTAGCGCCGGCCGAAATCGTATTTTTACGCATTGGAATACGTTCGAATTTGACCGCCGCCAAAACTTCGTCACAAATTGTCCGAAAACATCGCCGAGGCACGAAGAAACAATCGAGGTGCGCAGAGGTCACGAGCCGCCGTCGTCGTTCAGCGCATCCCTGCCTAAAATTCTGCACAGATTACGGCGTATGGTAATGTATAAATAAGAGGTATCGTACGTTGTGGACTGGACTTGCATCCAGCGATCCGAACCAGCTTCCTGCCTGGGGCCCTCTGGGGCCCAAATCCTGGTCCCGTCCGAGAAACTTTTTGACTTTTAGTCCTAGAACCAATCTTTCCCAGAAATCCCCGAAAGATCAAAGTGGCCCATTGATTTCAATGCCTGTGATCTCCGCCGAGCCTATTCAGGAGTTATCTTGTCTAAAATTCAGACGTGGATCATTGTTTATAATTATATGCCTGTCTGGAATTTGGATACGTTTACTCTTCGAAACCGGTGTGGTCTAAAACTCGTACGTGGTTCGTTGTATATACGCCTGATAAGGGTCTTAGACCTCCTCGAAACCGCTTCCCGACAACATTCACGTAATTCATTTAGAAAGCATTTTAAAAGCGAGGCCCCCCAGGTCTGTGCATAAACTTGAACAAAAATTGCGAGGTTAAGTGCCCGCAACGAAACTCCCGTAATTAACGTACCCGTAAAGATTCAGAGTTTCACTCACCTAGAGGAAACTCGTCCCACAGATTTCCCATGCTTTCCGCAGTGCCCCAATTCATAGCACATAATCTTCCGAAATCTAAACCAAAAAATTGTGAGGTTAGCTTCAGGTTAGAAGTAATTCATGTAGCTTAAAGGAGGTTTCACTGACCTTGAATAACGTAATTAGAAAACCCCTAGTTATCACCTAGACACCCCTGGAATTTCAGTAACAGCTTTAAACGCAAATTTGGCTTAAAAGTCATTAGTTGACACATGATATTTAATTCTACCGTCTTTTCACTTGTCACATAAGGTTTTGCATCACACGAGGTTTTGCGGGCACTGTAGAATAGCTTCGACGTAATGGGATTACGCCTTACATCAAGTTCAATCTCAACACCCCCGAAATAAAAGCAAATATAACTTTATTTCTAGCCCACCATAAAGGTAAACAAACTTAAAATAGATTCTGTTTCCAGTTTAGCCGAGTAGAGGACGCTCTCCTAACTACGACCTTCCTCGTCTTGCCGCCGAGAAAGTACGAGAAGTATCGTGGCTTGCCTAACCCGGTAGGCGCCAGCCTGCCCAAGATACATCGACATCCAAATCTTTTATTTGAAAATACATGGAATATTTTAGTTATTATTTGAAACTGTAAATAGGTATATAAAATAAACCGCTTTGTTTGATGTGTACTTGATTGTATATTTGAGTTGATCAGACTGAACCCTGGCATCTGGCTATCTGGCTGTAAAATTATATGTTGAAAATTTCCTTAACAATGGTAATTATTTATTGCACGAAAATAAGTAAATGATTAGTAAGATCAGAGTGTTTTATGTTTATTTGTAATGGACAAGGTCTAAGCATGCGGAGTACCAGGTACCTTTGACACCGACCGATTTGGTCATATCGAAGACCTACTTAGAATTTTGCCGAGACTAAGGAGTTCCAACCCTAGCCATGCATGTTTTACATGCTATACATCGTAGTAACATGGGACCCACTGCTTTACATCACTTCCGAATGATGGCATTCTGTAGAAGCTCTTATCTGCATTTTTGTATTTTTAAAAAACTCACCGAAATCGAACTCACGTCCCTTAGATCATTAGCCAAAATGCTTAACCACTGAGCTACGGAGTCCGGCTATTTATTTGTTAAATAATTATTTCTGACACTTTTTAGTTAAAAAGCAAATAAAATGTCACCATATTTAATTCAGCCTATTTAAATAAGCGTCTGTCAACTATCTTATTATATAATTTTCCTTAATGTGTGTCTGTCTGTCTGTGGCACAAAATTAAATCTCACGTTCCGGCTTCGCAGATGTTTATATTTGTTTAGGTTTTGTTTTTCTTATCTTAGCGGTCGCCTCGGAACGTGACCTTTCCCGTATCCTATTTCACACGTGCGCCACACGTGCGCGTAGCGCGCCGTTTGCTTGTACTCAATAAAATTCCTAAATATATCTGGGTGATCTACACTCCCAAGAAAAAGTTAATTTAAGGGCTACCGCAAATCCTATAGAAATGAAATCAACTATAGACACTTACGATCGATTATACAGTGAGGTCATTTATTAAACTTATAATTAGAGTCGCTTGTGATTCGTGTTATACGTGTAGTGCCAGTCTATATCAAATTCGAGGTTAGTAGGTTAGATTTTGTTTGTTATTTGACACAGACTGATGCAAAACTTCTATATCAAATTCGAGGTTAGTAGGTTAGATTTTGTTTGTTATTTGACACAGACTGATGCAAAACTTAACCTGCAAATCTCGAATTTGACATAGCTTGACAATACACTTCAGAACTGCCAAACGTATAACACGAATCATAGGCAACTCTAATTATAAATTTAAATGATCTCACGTTAGATTATATCATAGTTCGACAAAAATTTAATACCAAGATAGAGTATGGTATGTTTCTTCGAACTGTTTTCACTGTCTCGGGTGTTTATCACAAGAAGTTTTTGACCTACTCCCGTCCTCAGGTGCTCCTGAGAAAGACTGATTTTTGTACGTCGGAAACAGATTCAACATAAGAACTGCCTTCAAGTCCACAACAACTCTGATGGGCATGATGACGCATACTAAGCCTAAGAACGAAGATCAAAAGTCAAAGAACTGTATCTACAGAGTACCGTGCAAGTGTGGATTACAATACATAGGGAAAACAATACGACCCCTGCTAGTGAGATTATCATATATAATGCAACTAGTGGGTTCTTGATTATCAAATAATCATTTCTGTTTACACGAGATATATTGTTTGGCAATCGCGCGAGTCCGAAGGACGAGCGTGATTGCCTAAAACAATATATCGAGTGGAAACAGAAATGATTTGATAATCACGAAGACACGAGTTGCATTCGGCTAGATTATATCACGAGTCAATAAACAACGTTTGAATAGTGTATTCTAAATATTAAAAGTACAGTTAATGTGGTTGTTATGACAATTGCAGGTACTGACAGCAGGTAACGTGATGTTTGTGAAGGCGTGTGATTATCACCTATTAATCAGGAAGGTATGTGATTATCAGTTGCTATGTACATTATCAAAAGTTAGTACATGCGTAACTATGCATTTTGCCGTTTTTCATTTGTTGATGTTAGAGGGAGTGATATAATCGGAACATCACAAAGATATTTGACAGGGCGGAACCATCAAATCTAAGATCTCAGAACACGTATGGAAGGAAAACCACCACATACAATGGGATAACGCATCAGTTGTAGCTAAAGAAAAGAACCGGTTCCATAGGAAGCTGAAAGAAACCACATACATATCGCTGGCAGAAGAACCGATTAGCCAGACTAGCGCAGAAATAAAGCCCATTTGGATACCACTACTGCTCACAGAATTACAAAAGTAGTCTACTGAGCATACAGCGGTAATGTACTGATGGGGCCACAATTATATATAACAGAAATGAGATAACATGAACAACAAAATAGAATGTTTGAGTAAGAAAGAGATGACCATACGAAAAAATTATTTTAGTAGGCATGATTAGTTGAATATTTGCTTCTATGTTCATCTCTTTCTTACTCAAGCAATACGTGTTATTTTCTTGTTCATGTTATCTCATTGCTGTTATATACAGTGCTATTATACAAAATGCGAACATAGGTAGTCAAATGAGTTAGAATACAGTTTATGGGCTTTGTATGCGTTAGACAGAAATAGACATATACGATTTAAAATCTAGTATCCTAGGATTCAGTGTTTTCTGAAAACAAACACCTTCATTCTGCGGATGCTAGATGTTAATCGCATATATGTCTATTTCTGTCTAACGCATACAATGCTCATAAACTGTATTCTAACTCATTTGACTGCCTATGTTCGCATTCCGTATAATTTCACTGTATAATTGTGGCCCCATAGGTATATATGTACAGTGTCCGCCAAAAAGTCAGCATAATATGGGAAAAATTTTAATTTTTGATTTTTCAAAAACACATTTTACGTCAATAATTTGTGCTTATTTAAAAACCTATTTAGCCACTACTATATATACCGAGTGATCTAATGCTACTGTAGTAATGAACACTGAAGATTATAATGCGAATATGGAGGTCTTACTATCTGATACTACTTACAAAGATCTAAACCGCAATCCCACTACCTCTATCAAAATAAAGATAACCTCTGCCATAAAATGCTCCGATAGTATCGATTCCACTTTAAAGCACCGATTGACTCCTAGAAATTCAATAACTGCTCGCATGTATGGCCTACCTAAAATACATAAGGAGGGCGTGCCGTTGAGACCAATTGTCAGCTTTATCAATTCTCCTACACATGCGTTGACAAGACATTTAACCAGTATACTACAGCCTCTAACTGGTAAAACAGACTCCTTTGTCAAGGATTCAGCGGATTTTGTGCAGAAACTAAAGAACATAAAGTTAAACAAAGATGATATCTTAGTCAGTTTCAACGTAGTATCACTCTTCATGAAAGTACCGGTTGATGAGGTGCTAGTAATGCTCAAAGAGTTGAACTTGTCGAAATTTGCCTGAAAAACACTTACTTCAGTTGGAACAATAAAATATACGAACGAAGTCGAAGAAGCGGCTATGGGTTCACCGCTATCACCTGTTATCGCTAATATCTACATGGAGGCTTTTAAAACCAAAGCTCTCCAACAAGCGCAGCTAAAACCGACTTGCTGGTTGAGATATGTAGATGATACCTTTGTCATCTGGTCACATGGACGCCAGACATTGAATCTGTTTCTAAAACACCTGAATTCTGTACATCCCAACATAGAATTCACAATGGAATTAGAGGAAAATTGCTCCGTTTCTAGACGTCCTGGTGAAACGTAAATCAGATGGGAGTTTAGGACATGCAGCCTACATAGAAAGAAAACACACACGGGCAGATATCTAAATGCTCACTCACACCATCATCTAATGCAAAAATCAACACTTCTCCAGACTTTGGCGACAAGAGCCGTTCGTATCTCAGATGAGGAAAATCTAGAGAGAGAAAAGCTACATCTGTTTGACTTTTTACAAAAGAACGGATACACAACTACCGCCATACGAAAAGCATTAAACAAGACTATGACATAAAAGGCTAAAGAAGAATCCCCACCTCTGGAAGGCTTAGCATTTCTACCTTACGTTAAAGACTCGACTGATAAGATAGGACGTGTCCTGCAACGATGCAATATCAAAACTGTGTTCACGAGCAAGGAAACTTTGGGTAACGGCTTCAGATTAGTAAAAGACAAGATTCCAAGTTTCAAAACCGCTGGCGTATATCGCATTCCTTGTTCTTGCGGCTCGAGTTACATTGGACAGACTGGTCCTTCAGTTGATCTAAGACTTCAAGAACATAAAGGCGATTGCAAACACAAACGCATCACAAAATCAGCCGTAGCTGAGCATACGTTTACAAATGGGCACACTTTAGAATTTGAGCACGCCAGAGTACTTGCCAGAATACCTCACTGCGTCCCGATAGTGATACGTGAAGCCATAGAAATAGAAAAACATCCAAATAATATCAACAGGAAAGATAGCTTTAAGCTTAGTAAAATGTGGACCCCTGTGATACACGATCTAAAGCATTACAACCACTGTGCGTCATACGGCCACGCCCCACGAATTACGCTGCACTCGGGAGACCAACCAGCTTTACACCACTCCGCGCGCCTGGCACAGAAGACTATAAATAAGCGAAAGAAACCTTACTAGAGAAGTTCCGAAATAAGCATTCAAAGAAGCGAGGAGTATGCTGGAAAAATTAATATATGGGCACAGAGAATAAAGTCCGAATATATAAGAGTGTTTTTAAACCTATCATCACCTATGCAGATGAAACAAGAGCAGAAACCAGCAATACAAAACAACTAGTGCGCACGACTGAGATGAGAACGCTTAGATCCATAACGAGGCATACACTACGAGATAGAGTGCCTAATGAAGAAGTACGCAACAAGTTCAGCTTACAAGATATAATCAAATTAGTCAAAATAATATTACTCCGCTTTCGCATGGTACTTGTTTATTTGAAAGGAGATTCTAGTATCAAATATCATTGGTTTACAATTGCATACCTACCATAAGATATTAAAAAAAACATTGCTTACATTCCTTTAAACATCTATTATTTACGTAAACATCTACTGAAAAGACAGAATACCTAGTTATTCAACTTTACAATTTCACAGGTTGGAGAGTGCTTCCGCGCTATATGTATGTATATGTTTCTAATTAATTCTGCATATGAAAACGGTATTTTTCCAGAAATTTTAAAGGACTCTGTTATTACACCCATTTATAAATCAGGTAATCACCATGAACTAAACAATTACAGGCCTACTTCAGTAACCAGCCAAATAGCAAAAATATTTGAAAAAACGTTAAAAAGAGACTAAGAAATTTTCTTAACAAACATACTGTTATATCTCCACAACAATTTGGGTTTCGTGAAAAATGTTCAACAGAAAATGCCATACTTAATGTAACTGATAAGATATATACAGAATTAAACAAAAAACAGAAAGTAATAGCAATATTTTTAGATCTGGCAAAAGCCTTTGACACCGTATCTCATAATATTTTATTAAACAAATTAGAAAACTATGGTGTAAGAGGAATAGCTTTAGAACTATTTAAAAGTTATCTATCGGGCAGAAAGCAAGCCACAAAAATTAATAATACGGTTAGTTCACAAGAATTAGTAACCTGTGGCGTACCACAGGGAACTGTTCTTGGTCCAATCCTTTTTATAATCTACATCAATAGTTTATTGCTGTGTGATACTGGGGGTGAAATCGTTTCATATGCTGATGACACGGTATTAATATTTAGCGATGACTGCGGGGATGATGTTGCCAAAAAAGCAGAAGAGGGACACGGTCAAATGTTGGTTAAACAAAAACTTGCTTACAATAAACAAAGATAAAACTAAACATATAGCCTTTTCATCTAACATAACAGGACAGCCTCACTATAACAAATTAATTTTACATATGAATTGCAATCGTATAAACTGCCACTGTTCAACATATATGAGCCCACTAGATGCAAAACTCGGTATTTGCAAAAAATAAAAAAAATAGATATTGGTATCAATGGACGCGTTGTTTTAAGGAGCATAGCATGATGAAATATTTAAGATGCGTAACTCGGTATTTTACATTGTATAGGCATGTAAACATCGATGTCAGATGCAAAACTCAGTGAAAATGTGAGCATGTTAGATGCAAAACTGTGTGTTTTTATTTTGACCAATCACAACTCAAAATTCACGTCACATGACCCTGTCCACTTGTTGATATCTTAATATGACAGGCGTTTTTCGATGCTTTGTTAAAGATGCATTACTGAATTTATTGGAGAAGGGACCTAAAATTAGAATTTCACAAAATTATTGATTGTAGTAAAGAAGCTTACAGACAAAGAAATTCAGGAAGAAGATACTGAAACTGACAACCAAAATTTCAGCAAAAATTAAGTGAAACTGAAATTATTTGTGTACTTTTATTTTTGTTACTTTGTATTTTGTTTTAACCCAAAAAATAAAAATAGTTCTATAAAAAATATAATTCTAGGTACAGTCGTGTTGTAGTATTTGATTTAGTATTATTTTTTTGTATTATTGGAATTTTACTATGAACCAAAAGACGCAACATTTGAAAAATTACATAACAGTTAAAACAACTGCAATTTCCAGTTTATACACTTAAAAATATATGCAAAATGTATCATAATAGTATTGTCCCGATTTCTAAGGCGCCGACCTCACCGTGTTAATTAAACAATTTGTACATAGTCAATTATGAATTGGTAAAAGTAAAACTTTAATTAACTTTCAAAATTTGGCTATTATTCAGATGCAAAACTAAGTGAAACTATAAGTTAGATGCAAAACTATGTAAGTTTATTTTTAAAACACAGTTTACATTAGAACTAGGACATTTTCAAGCAAAATCAGATAATACGATCTCCGTTAGTGGTAGTGCAATTTAGTGGGCCACTTGTGCTGGTCGAGTAATGTAGTAAACACAACCTAACAGTTTTTTGCCTCTAGCACAAATTCACTAACAGTGTAAACGCAGAGTTTTGCATCTAGTGGGCTCATATATACCAAACTGCAGAAATTAAATATTTAGGGCTAATAATAGACAGCCATCTTAAATGGAATAAACATATAGAATATACACACAATAGATTAAAAAAATTAATATACAAATTTTACCAATTACGATCAATACTACGTAAAAATATACTAATCTCAACATATAAAGCTTTAGTGGAGTCTATACTACAATACGGTATCATCGTTTGGGGCAGTGCATATTCAACAACGTTAAATACCGTACAAGTAGCACAAAAACATATAATAAAAATCATGCTTTATAAAAATAAACTATATTCTACTGAATCGTTATTCTCTGAAGTTAGATTGCTATATGTGGGTGGACTATACATTGTAAAAGTCATAAAATTTTATTACACTAACCCTGCATTACAAACTAAAGTATTACACATCTATGACACTCGAGCCCAAACAATTGACAATCTTAATGTATCCAATACAAAATTCACTTTACAACAAAGATCTTTAGATATATTGGCCCGAAACTCTTCAATTCCGTACCGATAGAATTAAAACAAATTACTAATAATTACAACTTATTTTCTAAAAAGATATCTACCTATGTTCTTGAAAATGCAAATCGATTAAAAGACGAATTAATTATAATCATATAAATTATTGTACATTATAAACTCAGTAGTGTTCCCCTGTTTCTCTTTCACGTAGTGTCCTGGTCTTGTATTACTTAAGTTCTATTCGGTTTAACTAAAATTAAAAGTAAAACTTCCGCAGGTGCACAACACAATCCCATTAGGGATTAGGTGCAAGTGAAATGAATAGTTACACTTATGTTTGCAAAATGTATGTAATAGCATATTATATACTGTTATGTAATACTGTTATATACTGTTATTTTTCGTTTCAAATAAAGTTATGTTATGTTATGTTATATATTTGAGTCTATCTATAGGTTTATATAATCAGAAGTTATACTATAAGTGCTGCGATATTATCGGCTTATATGTCGATAACTTGTTGCACAATAATAAAAGAGTGTCTTTTTGACAGGTTAAACAGTCCGACCGCGCAGCGAGGCGACACAAACGCATCATAAAATCAACCGTAGCTGAGCATACATTTGCAAATGGGCACACCTGAGAATTTGAGCGCGCCAGAGTACTTGCCATAGTACCTCACTACTCCCCACAAGTGATACATAAAGCAATAGAAATAGAAAAAACATCCAAATAATATAAACAGGGAGAATGGTTTTAAGCTTAGTAAAACGTGGACTCCTGTGATACACGATCCAGAGCATTACAACCACTGTGCGTCATACGGCCACGCCCCACAGATTACGCTGCACTTGAACGACCAATCAGCGTTACTTCGCTCCGAACAGAACACCACACCGACCTTCAGTTCTTAGTGCGACTTTGACTCTGTTGATGCAAGGCCAAATCGACCTAAGTATCCTCGTTCTCAAGGTACTAAAAGCAACACGAGCCACCAAAGATCATGGTCATCGCGTGGATCCTTGTTCGAGCTCACAAGGTGCAAGACACATTAAGCCAGAGAATGCTGGTTGTTTATCCACAAAAACTACGAGGTCTAAGCCGAAATTCTATGTTAACAAGAATAATTCGAGTAACCGCTAAAACCTCAAACAGTATAAAGCTATCCTGATTTGTTTACATGTCTCTCTCAACCTTAGCGAGAGAACTTGTAGTAACATGGGCCCCACGGCTTTACATCATTTCCAAATGAATTCTGTAAAGGTTTTCATCCGCATTTTTTTATTTTTAAAAACCTGACCGGGCTACTAAAATCACACAGAAAATAAACAAGCTATGATGTCTATTTTTCTCAAAATGATTCAGAGCAGGCTGTAACTTCTAATATTTTACAGTGTACTAACCTAACCTTAAAATTTCACCAACTTCACTTTTGACAGCTGTTTGAACACTGCCTCAGTTATTACAAGGTTTTGTAAAATATACCTTCAAAACGCCAAAAAATCTAACAAAAACAACTAAGCAAGCGATTCATTATTGCTTTCGTAAGTTTAACGACAAATTTTTGAAAATAAGCGGAAATTTTAGTTCATGTTTCCTTGCTAACTTCATTTGTAACCTACATCAAAACCTGGTTTATAACTAAATATCTATCTGCACTCATGCAAAAATGCATGGCCTGCTCCGAGTCATGTTGAAAAAATAGAGACTTTATTATCCATTCACAAAACTAGTAAACTGTCATGTCAATTTTTTTAAATATTTGCTGAGTGTACCTCGAAATTACAGTTTTTTTGGGAACGGACTTCGGATAAAGTGATTTCTAATAATATTTAAAGTTAGGTTATGTTACCTGTGTCAAAAGTTAAGCGAAGTTTAAAAACATTAAACTTAATAGCTATTTGTGCAACAAGTGCTAAAAGTGGATGTTTATGCAAGAGACATGAAAATTATGAAACTAGGCCGAAGGCTGAGTTTTATGACATGTCTCGTGCATAAACACTTTTAGCACGAGTTTGCACACAATATTTTTTCTACGGCTTTAAATTTACTGTTATTAATCCATAAATGTCGATTTAATAAAGGTTTTCATTAATGACAGTTATAATTTATGTCATAGTAAAGAGATGGCTTTGACACGCAGGTGACTGTTTCTTCAGCTAGTCGCTGTCAAAGTTAGTTATCAAAGGTAATTATAAATGTACACATTTTACTTTATATTACATAATGCTTTAATTATTTAAAAAACACTTTACCCCTAACGAAAGAAGTAACTAGAATAACTTCATAATTTCACTTCCAGTTCGAAATTCTAAATCCAACACCCGCTGTTTACTTTTAGCACATGGGCTAAAAGTAAACAGCTGTTTTCACTTTTAACGCCCTAAATTATAAAACGTCATTTTTAGTGAAAAAAGCTAGCGCTAAAAGGCCTACTTTTAGTAGTGGTCGTAGAAAAATAACTATTATCCTTTATCTAATAGACTTGTCCGTCCGTCCGTCCGTCCGGGATGCTGTTTCAGCAGCCAAACCGTAAGAGATAGAGAAAAAAGTTATTAAAGTTATATGTTTGGAATGGTCATGTCAGCTCAGGAACCGAATTTCAGTCACGTGACACTTCCGGTTTTCGAGAAATCACAAAAAAGACCGTTTTTCAAATAGAACGCGTATTAAATAAAAATGTTTCAGCAGCCAAACGGAGCTGCGACCCTCTGCGCCTTAAAACGTCCATCGGTTAGGCAACCACTTTGACACATTCCAGGTCTGGGTACAGTTTTTATTTAATACGCGTTCTCTTTGAAAAACGGTCTTTTTTGTTTTTTTTAATGAAACATTTGTCTCACTGGGTTGCTTGTATGTATCTAATTTAAGAACTGTAACACGATTGTAACTTACTGAAAATACATTTGCTGCCTTAATACGAATCTCCTTTTTATTAAATTTAAACTATTTTCTTCTAGTTTTTCCTTGTAATAATTAACTATAGCCTTTTTCTTTCTCTTTCCATTAATAAAACTCTATTTCGTTTCTGTTCCATTGCAATTGATGTATATGCACAAAAATTAAAGAATTTTGGAGACTATTCAATTCACCTGTCATCTGTCAAAAAGTGACCAATGAAAATCCAGAATTCTGACGTTTCTTGACCAATCAAAAAAATATCAGTGGATATATCTTCCTAGAAGGTATTCAAGTGACTATTTTTAACAAATGCGATTTTTATTAGAAAAAGTCAATATTAGTGTTCTGTTACTATAGAAATTGCGTAGTTTGTTGCTAGATTTACTGAAAACTAATTTGAAAAAGTAGTTTGGTTCATTAAATAGTCCCTCGAATACCATTCTTAGTCAAAGTTAAGTAGATTATTTTTGCGGTGGTATCACTACTCATGTCCATTGCGCTTTGGATTAGGACTCGTGCTAGCGCACTCGTCCTAATCGTACCAAAGCGCAATGGACATTCGTGACACCACCGCAAAAATAGTCGACATAACTTTGACTACTCATGGTATTATAAGTGATTATTTTGTTACAAGAAAATGTGACATAAATTAAGTTTTTAAATTTCAAAAATGTGAATGCTACCAAATCAGCAAGCAGAAGTTCCAAAACAGAATTTAAACAAAGTACCAACTTGGCAGCGTTTTAACAGTTCACGAGTTTTGTGAATGGATAGTAGCAGTAGTAGTTAGAAACGAAATCAAGCTTGGCTGTTGGCTCTATTACTTCTGATATTTTAATTTAAATATGACAGTTACTATAATAGTATAGTCTGTTCAGTAAACATAAAAACACAAAGGGGCATTTGATTTCCAAAATTTCATGAGTGTACTTCCAAAATTCATCTTTGTCTAGGAGTGTACTTCCAAAAAGTTACTGAAACAAATAGGTTATTAAGTGTGTGACATTTACTTCCCATCTGTCAGAAGTGTTGTAATTAACTACCGGGTGGCCATAAATATCTGAGATCCCGGTTGCCATGGAATTAGCTACTTATAATAGTAGTTTGTATACCAAGGCACTGAAGTATAACTTTTTATCACGAATGTGGATTTAGTTGCCAAGGCCCGTAGGGCCAAGGCAAATAAACCACATGAGGGATAAAAAGACACTTCAGTGCCGAGGTGTACACTATGTTTTATTTGAAATCGAGGAATCGTGAAATTACAACATTTTAACCAACTTTTGTAGGTTATGTTCGGTCGATTGACGTTTATCTGTCGCCTCGCCACCTACAAAAAAGTCGTAAAACAATGGATTACTTCACTGTCGATTTCTCGTATTTTAATGACGATTTCGGCGTACTTCACTGCCGACTTCAAATAAATGTTGGTTAGTATTATATTTCAATTACAATAAGTATTGGTACCTATATAATGTAATAAAATGCAATAAGAGGAGGGAAATGTGCCCCGGATTCTGCAGTTTAGCCTACGACTCGATTATAAAAATATCTTGTTCTAACTCCATTACTTATTGCAATCTGTAATAATTTTGACTGATAGGAATTTTAGTTGTAATGACATTAATGGCATTTATAGTTTAGCTGGATTCATCACATTAATAAAGCAGTGTTGATTCCAAAGGTAACGTGATGTCAGATATTTATCGCCACCCGGTACTTTTAAGGATATTATACGAATACTGTGTTGGATACTATTGACGTAGCGTTTATTAATAAGTATTTTTATTATATTATATAAAACTTTAGATGAGAATTTCTAGAAAAATATCTACTTTGACACTGGCAATGAGAAATATTAATTGTCATTTTTAAATTCAAATCTGCCTGTATAGAAGTGTAGAAACCTTTGCAAAACAAAATTTCCCTAGTACAAAAATTATAAGCACATGCCAACTTCAAAAAAATTAAAATGTTTTTGTGTTTACTGACTGCCCTATAGAAGTGTCAAATTGTTTTAAGAACATGAAACTGAGAGTAAATTTATGTTTAAATTGCAATGCTGAACACTTTTAGTAGTTCTTATAACTTAACACGTAATTATTGATTTATCATATACATATAACATTACGGTTTAAGTGTTGGTGTTTATGTTAATTTTCAAATCAAATTTTGACACTACCGACAGTCGGCAATGGTTTAGCTATGTTATGTATACATCTAGGGCCGTTCCTACCGATGGGGTGTTGCGTGTCCATCACGCAGGCGGCCGATTGCAAGGGGCGCCCGCTCGAAACCGATTTTATATAGGCCATTCAGTAAACACAAAAACATATAAATTTTTTTGAAGTTGGCAAATACGTAAAATGTGTCTGCTAGGGATGCTGTATTTTGTTTTGCAAAGGCTTCCATACCTGCATAAAGGTGACTTTGAATTTAAAAATGGCAATTAATAAATATCATTAATTCAGTGTCAAAGTACATACTATTCTGGAAATTCTTGCCTGAACTTTTATAAAATGTAATAAAAATACTTATTAATAAATGCTACATCAATAGTATCCAACACAGTATTTATTTAACATCCTTAAAAGTAGTTATGACAGATGCTAATTAAATGTCACACTCTTAACCTATTTGTTTTAGTAACTTTTTGTAAGTACATTCCTAGACAAAAGATGCATTTTGGAAGTACACTCATGAAATTTTAGAAATCAAAGGCCACTTTGTGTTTTTATGTTTAGTGAACAGACTATACAAATTTAAATTTAAAAAAATAAGTAATTTGAGAATAAAACATCTCTGAAAAATGCAAACCACGAACAAAAAACAAACACCACTTTATTGTTAGTCGAAATCCGAATTTTTGTTTTTTTGCGTTTATTACAGATATTTTAACACAAAATCAATAATAAATTTGAAACTATTACCAATAAGTTGTGTTTTCATTTTTCCTTTTCTATAGCCCCTATATTTGTAATAGAGGGGCTATATCCTTTTCAAATAATTAGCACCCTCTATCAACCAATGTCCAAAATACGACAAAAAACTAAGATAGGAATCTGTAAAATCATATCAAATCTTTCTTATGAAGTCCCGAATTGGCTCGTACTAATTCAAGTAAATCCCCGGGTGACGTATTTTACCGAGGGTATAAATATCACCCGACGAAAAAATGCGTTCATTTGTGAATGGTGGAAGCAATATGTAGGTGTAAAATACTGAGACCCATTGTTATTTTTGTGCCCTTATAAGGATATCACAAATTCGTTAAAACCCCTCACCACAAATATATTTAACAACTGCTAAATACGTAAACTTCTTAGCTACTGATGATGACAGCGTGGCTGTCGAAATACGTATTTAGCAGTTGTTAAATATATTTGTGGTGAGGGGTTTTAACGAATTTGTGATATTTTCGAACCACAGGCTCCAACAGTGTTTTATCCCTTATATGGAATTAAAATATTGTGGTACTGATTAAAGATCTATATTACTCAGTTACTTCTATCATACTTCATCATAATAAAACGTGTGTTGTAGAGCCTGGTTATTAAAGGTAAGCTATTGATATACGTTTTTTTAATTTATATGATTTTCACGTAATAGCTGCTTTGATAGTCTATTAAGACTGTAATCTAGAAGTAAATTAAAACAAAACTTTTTTAAATTTATTCAGATGTCAAGCTCGGAACGACGACGAACTAAAAGACTCTCTGGAGCCGCTTACAGAAAAAGACAACTGTCTAAAGAAACTGAAAAAGAGAAACATTTTTGAAAACTCCTGGAGCAGAGGAAGAAAGTGGAAGCACGGCTGGAGATCCTTTTGTTTCAACGCCTGACAGTCAGCAAGTCGTCCCCATAGAGCCACAGATTCCATCGACTTCGGCAGAGTCTTGTACTCCAGAAGAACCAGAGGACATTGAAAGTGGGAGTTTAGAAGATCCAGCTTCATGACCTAAATCACTTGATAATTCAACAATTGAAGTAAAAATGGGACCTACACAAGTAAAAAAATTTTCATTTTCTTTAACAGAACAAGGGCGCTTTTCGGTTCATTATTATACACGAACATTAGCAAATGGTGAAAAAATACCTCGTATGTGGCTAATTTATTCCATTAAGTTAAATTGCGTTTTTTGCTTTTGTTGCAAAATTTTTGGGACCAAAAATATTCAGTTAACAGATGCTGGTTTTTCAGATTGGAAATATCTTTCTAATAATTTATCCAGACACGAACGATCAACTGATCATATTCAAAATTATAAATTATGGACTGAATTAGAAAAAAGATTGAGTACTTACACAACAATCGAGCACCAAGAACAACGTATTTTTAATTTGAAACAACAATATTGGTGTAATGTTTTAGAACGTATTGTTGCAATTATATTATTATTGGCAGGACAGTGTTTAGCATTTCAAACAATGGAAACTTTTTGAAGACGGTTGAAACATTTGCAAAATTTGATGCAGTTCTTACGGAACATCTAAAAAATATTCAAATCAGTAAAATTTCACATAAACGTATGCCTCATTATTTAGGAAATAGATTACAAAATGAATTGATCTCACTTACAGCAAATAAAATCAGAGAACAAATTAGGGAGTTATTGTCAAAAGCAAAATATTATTCAATTATTCTAGATTCAACCCCAGACTCAAGTCATACCGAACAAATTTAATTCGTTGTTCGATTTGTTATAATAGATGATAATAAACAAATTAAAATTTATGAACATTTTCTCGGATTTTTTCCTATTATTGATGTGACTGGTGAGGGTTTATACGATTTTGTAATAAAACTTTTTAATATGGATATCTACATTATGCGTGGACAGGGTTATGATAATGGTGCAAATATGCGCGGAAAACATGTAGGATTGCAACGCCGAATTTTAAATATCAATCCTCGAGCAATGTTTGTACCTTGTGCTGCCCATACCCTAAATCTAGTGGTTAATGATTCTGCCAATTTTACCTTGCAAACATCGGAGTTCTTTAATCTTATACAAGAATTATATACATATTTTTCTTCTTCGCCATATAGATGGAATGCACTTAAAACTAATGTACCAAATTTCACATTAAAAGCTGTTAGCTCAACTAGGTGGGAAAGTAGAATTAAAGCTATTACACCTCTGTGATATCAATTAGGGAAAATGTATGATAGTCTAGAAGAACTTGTAAATGACAAATCACGCGACATTAACACCAAACAACAAGCCCAAGCATTGGCCTTAAAAATTAATAGTTTTAAATTCGTTTGTTCTGTAATTATTTGGCATGATGTTCTGTCTAAAATTAATTCCGTCAGAAAGATGCTTCAAGGTGTGAATACAAATCTAAAAGATTGTTCAAATGCGTTAAAAAATTTAGTAGATTATTTGGAACAGAAAAGAAATGACCACAGTTTTGAAGCGTTTATAGAAGAGGCGAAAATACTTGCTACAGAAGAACTTGATATAGCAACGGAATTTCCCCCAACTAATATAATTCGTCCACGTAGAAAAAAAAGACAATTTGATTATGAAACCCCTGATGAGCCTATACTTGACCCAAAGTTGAATTGTAAGATTAATTTTTATTTTACTATTTTGGATACCGCCAAAGTATCTATACAGGAACGTTTTGAACAACTACAACGTTACAGTGACAATTTCAAAGTGATTTATGAATTTCCTATTATGGACGAAAATTCAATGAAAAAACACTGTACAGATTTATCCTTAAAATTAGAAGACACTGTCAGAAAAGAGGCTGATGTAAACGCCGTAGAATTAAGTGATGAATTAAAAAATTTAAAATTACATTTCCAATCTGTTGAAACACCATCTAAAATTCTCAACTACATTGTTACAAATAATTCACTTGCGACTTTCCCAAATACAGCAATTGCCTTAAGACTTCTACTGACTTTACCTCTCTCAGTTGGTTCAGCAGAAAGGTCTTTTTCAAAATTAAAAATAATTAAAAACTTTTTACGCTCGGCCATGAAGCAAGAAAGATTGTCAGATCTTTCTATTATATCTATAGAGAGAGACTTTGCAGAAGCAATTGATGTCAAGAACCTTGTGACCACTTTTGCGTCTGTCAAAGATAGAAAAGCTAAATTCTAAGATATTAAACTTTGTATTTGTTTTGTTTTTTTTTTGTATTTGTACAATTTTATTTTATAGGAGTATTTCTTTTTATTTTATTTTATAAAATTGTTATTAATAATTTTTTTTAACGTAAATATATTTTTTAATTGCTTGGAGGGGGGGGGGGCTATTTTCTTTTTCAGGCAGGCGGCCAAGAAGCTAGAAACGACCCTGCGAACACATACGGGTACACTTTTCTGTTACCTATATTACTTCCTTTTACAATAAAGGAAGTATTGGATTCACCCCAAAAATTCGAAATTGTGTTTTTAACAGATCTTCACGTTTTAGAGTCCCCTGAACCCAAATAACATATTTTTTTTCATTGGTCTGTCTGTGTGTCTGTCTGTCTGTGTGTGTGTCTGTGAACAGAATATCTCAAAAACGAAAAGAGGTGTGGCGTTGAAACTTCATATATAAGTTTTGTGTACTATATAGATGAGACAGCAAGCTTTTGAACAAAATCGCATAACCGGAAGTAGGTGTTTACTCTTGTGATTTTTCAGTTTTTTTCGATTTTTTCAAAAACAGCTTTAACGATTTTTTTTTAACTTTAAATATTTATTACATTTTTAATGTGTATTGATGTGAGATAGGTGATTTTCCAGTTGAATACTTCTAAAGTGGGTTTCTTTTGTTTTTTTTTCTATTTTTTTTATTAACTCCTATTTTAAATAAAACACCCGGTATATTATTACATTTTCGAATTCACCTTAAAATTTTAGAGAAAATTTGTCTCTTTAACTAACGCTCTATTTTGTACCGTTTTTGTAAAATTTGTAACTTTTGAAAAATTTTGACAATTTTTTAAAAATTAAAAATGAAATTTTTGACTAATTATAAGATCACTGTAAAAGTAAGTTGTGTGAGTGTATCACACCAGATTTTTTTATATATCTTGAGCTACTAAGAAGTCGGCAGCAGTCTGTTTTTCAATAGTAGGCAGCAATGTTTTTAAAAATATCTTCAACTGATTTTTGTGACAAGACGTTCTGTACAATAGCTTCAGCCTTAGTTCTGCCGCAGGATTCTTTTTTTCATATTTATGAGTCTTTAATAAGCTTAGGCAATAATTTTAGCCCACAGTCCAAGGAATTATATGATTGGCTATGTTTAACACAGTGAAATATTTCGACTCTAGTTACACTGTTCATTTCTACAGTGTTATTTTTGTTTGTAAAACAATTTTTAACACTTGTGAACTTGTTTCAGCAGTTTGTCGTTTTTTATGATCTAATAACAGTATTACCCTGGTTAAATAAATAGACTAATTTTAATAATATATAAAAAGACGGGACTTTTATTGTCGCGTATGAACCCATGGCGGGACACCGGACTTTTTATCTAAATACGGGACAGTCCCGTGAAAAACGGGACGGGTGGCAACCCTCTGTGAACCTTTAGTTAACCCGAACAATTTTATTGAAAACCCGAAGCCTGAAAAATGATTGCCAAACCCGAAGTCTTCAGGTCAAAATGACAGTGTTGGCAACCCTAGCTCATATTATTTTGGTGTTTAATGTGACTGTTGAAACAGCTTTAATAGAGTCTATTAAAACCATATATATAATACACATATATTGCTAGTAGGGCCTGGAAACGTCAGAAAACATTACGGCGCAGACATAGTCTCACTTAGAGTATAACGCGTCTCGTGCGCATGCGTGAGAATTCGAATTCCGCCTTTAGAAGCGAATTTTAAACTTGACCACTTCCCCATTGGCCGGACGACGCCGCCGCGCTTGCACACAGCTCACCATTATACATTGAAGAGTTGGTTGTCTGTCTCACTTCCTTGGTAAGTTTCCCACTCGTAGCCGCTAGCAATATAGTAAGTATTAGATATATGATTAAAACCACGGAATAATAACCTAAATCAGAATGTCCTCTCTGTGTCAGCGCTTTTGATGACAGCATACTCAATTTTTGTGACCTTGAAGTTTTCCGCCATAATCCTAGTGTTGTGCAGAGGCGGTAAATTCAAAATTATGCGCCTAAATTTTAAACTGAACAGAAATAATCCGTACGTTTAAAGTCCATGCAATTTATATGGAAATGCACAGTACACCACGTGCCACCAAAAGATATTTTCTGTGCACTCATACTAAATTAATATTTTAAAACCACTTGCACAAAAAAACATAACCTTCTTATAAGGGGTCATTGACCGCCACAAGTACACGTGTAAAATATGGAAAACAGCTGACTGCGCACCACCAGAACTCGCGCATGCGCAAAGAAAAAACTAGTTGAATTTTCAGCCGACAGGCCATTCTGTATTATTCTGTGTTAAAACATTGTTTTTGCATTTAGTCCATTTACTAAAGGAAAAAAGTTCTAACTTCGTTGACTCAAAACCGATTTTGAACATTTTTTTTGTTATTTCGGAAAAAGATTATAGAAAAGTTCCCCATAGGTGAGACGGTGTGCTTTTTATTTTTTCAATTTTTATTAACAAATAAGTGTTTTTTAATATATTCTTAATTAAAAAAATTTCTTTATTTATATAAACCATTGCCTGGCATTTGATAACATAAGGTTTTTGGGTTCACAGATTACGAATCTGGCCTCAAAATTGGTCTAAAAACAAAAATGGCGTCTACAAAATGGCGTCGAGGGTCTAATTTTTTATTTTCTTTTTTTAATTTTCATTACATGTCTAGGGATTTTTGGGGTCACTGATTACGAATTTGACATTAAAACTCAACTAAAATAAAATATGGCGGATCCAAGATGGTGAAAAAGCATAAATTTTTTTATTCGGACTTTATTTCTTACCTATATAGAGTTTTTTGTGTCGCTGATCTCAAATGTCTTTAAAGCGGTAAAATAGCTTCATTTGTGAATTCCGCGCGTTGCCTCATATCTAGGGGGTTTGGATTATAAAAATAGCATTAAAAGGTTAATTTTTATTCTGTACGATTATTATTATTACTATTTAATAAACATATACAAATAAAAATCTAAATTTTTAAATTATCTTACATTTAAATAGATTAAATATATTTAAATATAACATACGAATACATATAAATTCCAACGCCTAAAAATGTGTTTTCTACGACCTCTTTGTACAATTTCCAAAAGATATTACTGAATTAAAAGATTTTTCTGTTTGTGACCGACCGACGGAGAAATGTTATTACTTAAAAACAAATAGCAACTTGTTCAACAGTATGGTGCAATTTAAGATATATTAATTTTATTGTACGTAGTTATGGAAAAAAGCAATTGTTTTTGTCGATTATCAGAAACATAGAATAAAATCTGCTGAAAGAGACCGAAGCGACGTCTAGAAACGAATACTGTACCAGATATTCGATTTGAAAGAAACAGGTTTTTAAAGTTGTATCAAGAAAAATTTTTGGAAAATGTCTTTCATGTGGTTTTATTGATTTTTAAAAAGAAAGTTTAGCTGCAAATAATATCCCTGCTCTTAAGCTGAAAGTGATGCTGATCGGTTAATAGTTACAACAGTTCTCAATGCATCAAATGAAACATTGTCATAGTATCAGAGGATATAGACGTATTACTTATAATAACAGATTTTGTTTTTTCTGATGCAGATATATATTTTTTAAAACCTGCCAAAAATAAAGAAAATTAAAAAAATATCTTCTAAAATTCTACAATTTGCGCATCCCAAATGTAGTGAGCATGTTCTTTCTGTACATGCTTAACTGGATGTAACACAACTTCAGCATGTTTAACAGAGGAAAGAATCTTCTTTTTCTTCTTGTTCAGGTGCTTATCCGATTTCGTATGTTTGCGATCAATACGGCTATCTTCACTTTATTGGTTGCAATTCTAGATAACTCATTGGATGATTTCCCACACCACGCCCTTAGATTTTGCAACCAAGATATTCTTCTGCGTCCTGGTCCACGTTTGCCATATATCTTGCCTTGTATAATATATTGTAGTAGGACGCACTTATTCTCATTCCTCATTATATATCCGAGGTATTGGAGTTTGCGTATCTTGATTATATCCATGATCTCTTTAATTTACTCCAGAACTTTAATATTTATTACACGGTCTTTCCATAATATCCGCAATATTCTCCGGTATAACCAACCACATTTCAAATTCTTCAATTTTTTTGTGATTGTTTCGTTAAGTGTTTAAGACTCGACCCCATAGAGCAAGATGGGAAAATATAGCATCTTAGCATGCGAGTTTTGGTGTCATGGCTTTTGAATATTGTCTAATATATTGAAGATATACACGGTTTTCAAAGTTAAGTCGGCACTATTGCTAACTTCGTTATTATTGGAGCTACAAAGTCAGTTAATTAGGAAAATTAGTAGTATTTTTTTCGCCAATTACGATGGTGAAAACGGAATCAAAATCGAACATCGCATTCGCGAGTTATGTCATTGCTAGGGCCACTAGAAGCGTTTACAAGCCGGCTCAAGAATGCATGGAGCAAGAGGGTGATGTTTTTGAGCATCTAATTTGAGTTTTGTTTTTATAAGTTCGTAGAATAATTTGAAATAAACGATATTGTTTCACTTCATGGATATTCTTTTTAATTTCTATTTTATGATAAGGCAAAATTGCCACTAGCACAGCCACCTTGACGAATTTGAAAAATCATTAATACCTTTGTCATTTTTGACATTAGGATAAAAGAACATAGGACACTTTTTGTTCAGAATTCAATTTCCTATCGATTGTGTATAACTCGCGAACGCGTTGTTCGATTTTGATTCCATTTTCACCATCGTAATTGGCGAAAAAAATACTACTAGTTTGCCTATTTAACTGACTTTGTATCTCCAATAATAACAAAGTTAGCAATAGTGCCGACTTAACTTTGAAAACCCTGTATAAGGATGAAGAAGACAAATAGGACCGGCACCTTATTAAAGATCCACATGGATAAGTCCTAGTGAATGAAGCAATGGTTATCTTTAGGAAAGAATAAATTTGCTAAAATATTTGAAAATAGCAGTGATTTACAAGAGACTGCAAAAATGTATAGAGGGAATAGTTAACATAAGCGTTTCGTTTCTATGCCACCATTTAATCATACAGGTCATTTCCATAGTTACAAATGAGACCAATAAATTAGAGCGTGTATTTTACGAGTTAACATATGAATTATTACTTGTCAAAAAGACAATTAAAAGTTATCCTAATGTATACCACCGAAGACAAGATACAACACACAAGTTGTTCCTACGTATTTACTTTTTAGTTGCATACCTATATTCCGGTAACAAAATTAAAGTTTCTTATTAGCAAGTACCTAATTCAAATTCGTATGTTAACTCTTAAAAGAAACGCTCTAATTTATTGATTTCATTGGTAACTATGGAAGTGACCTGTATGATTAAATGCTGGCATAGAAACGAAATTGCTATGTTAACCATTAAAATAAATTCACTGTATACAAAAATGCTGGTATAAAATGTATGCTTGCAATGTCTGTAAGTCAACCGAAGGTAAAGAACATGAATATCTCCCGTGGTGCATACAATATTTTATCTACCAGCATATTCGTAAAAATAGTATGAAATTTCAAAATATCATAATGAGATTTAAAATTAGAATATGTAAGTAACATCAAGGATTGCCTCATTGTATGGTTGCTAAGACGTTAATTGTAGTTGCATTGTTACCGTGAGTTTGAGGGAGAAATAATTTGACAAGTCCCTTGGGAGTTATGAGTAGCTTTTCATATTTTGTTTCTATGACGAAAATGTACAATATCATGTTGCTAGTAGATAAATATTTTTATCTACTCCAGTGGAATAAGTAAATCATTAGGTCACTCATTTGACACTATTTCCGTTAGGTAATGAAGCTCATTACACCACTCAGTTATGTAATCACTTCATCACTTAACTGAATGGTGTAATGGCTTCATTACCTAACTGAAATAGTGTCAAATGAATGGCATAATGACATTTATCTACTCCAGTGGGATAAGTAACGCATTACGTCACTCATTTGACACTATTTCAGTTAGGTAATGAAGCTCATTACACCACTCAGTTATGTAATGGTTTCATTACGTAACTGAAATAGTGTCAAATGAATGACATATTGACATTTGCCTACTAAAATATTTTTAAAATGACAGATCTGACATTTCTCTTAATGCACTTTTCTCAATTTTAGGCAGTCGTAGATAAAATTTTGTACAATACATGTGTGCTTACACACACGTATATTAATGATGCTTTTATCCCACTTGTATAGTAAATAACTATTGTCTACTAAAATATTTTCGAAGGTGACAAATCTGACATTTCTCTTAATGCACTTTTCTCAATTTTAGGCAGTTGTAGATAACATTTTGTGCAATACATGTGTGATAATGCATCATTAATATACTTGTGTGCTTACACACACGTATATTAATGATGCTTTTATCCCACTTGTATAGTAAATAACTATTACATTGAGGTTAAATTTCATATTGACTGATTGACATATATTATTTTAAACTAGCTGACTCGGCAAACGTTGTTCTGCCCAAAAATAATTTGTCTCTGCAACCCCGTTTCACCACTATAGAGTTTTAATTTTATGCTATGTCGACCGTCTTGGACTTAAAAATAAATGCCATTTTCGCAATCAACACCCCAAAAGACATCAATAACGACACCCATATCGATTTTTAGACTTATTTACCCCATTTCACCCCTTAAGGGATTGATTTTCGGAAAATCACGAAATAGGTGTTTGCTTATTTGTTTTTAGGAGTACTCCTACGAAGTTTCAACTCGAAATGTGTATTTAATATTATTTTTTCATACAAAATTGGAACCCTCATTTTACCCCTTTAGGGGTTGAATTTCAAAATATCCTTTCTTATTCCTTGTATACATCATAGCTGTGACCTACCCGGCCTTGTCCGGGCATAATATTACGTGAACCTATGCGTGTATGTTTTGAAACATAACTTTTTCATTGTTCTATTCCGGTTTTTCCATCCTGAAAAAAAAATCAATTTTTCCTAATTTTTCGAATTTTCTGAGTTTTCGACTCCGATTTTCCCATTTTTCTCTTCGAAAAGCCATTCAGAAACCAACACATACGAAATCCCATACAAATGCATTTTTTTAATTTTCCGAATTTTCTTACTTTTCCGGTGGATTTTCCCAAAATTTTCTTTCATACAAACCTTGTCCTGACAATTACGAACACAACACAAAAAAGTGAGCCAAATCGATCGAGCCGTTCTCCAGTGATGATGTAACATATAGGCCATTCAGTAAACACAAAAACATATAAATTTTTTTGAAGTTGGCAAATACGTAAAATTTGTCTGCTAGGGATGCTGTATTTTGTTTTGCAAAGGTTTCCATACCTGCATAAAGGTGACTTTGAATTTAAAAATGGCAATTAATAAATATCATTAATTCAGTGTCAAAGTACATACTATTCTGGAAATTCTTGCCTGAACTTTTATAAAATGTAATAAAAATACTTATTAATAAATGCTACATCAATAGTATCCAACACAGTATTTATTTAACATCCTTAAAAGTAGTTATGACAGATGCTAATTAAATGTCACACTCTTAACCTATTTGTTTTAGTAACTTTTTGTAAGTACATTCCTAGACAAAAGATGCATTTTGGAAGTACACTCATGAAATTTTAGAAATCAAAGGCCACTTTGTGTTTTTATGTTTAGTGAACAGACTATACATGCCGCAATTGATTTTTATTTATATAGATTGTATTTCTGGCTATTATAAACTTGAAATGTGATTTTATAATTTGGTTTTAACTAAATAGGTATTGCATTGAGGACAATTTCAGTTTATAATAGCCAAAACTACAACTTATACGTAATTAAGATATCAACTAGTCAACATAAAACCTAATCTCACCACATGCTTATGTACCAACACAACATAGTGACAATGCTTGTAGTCAAATGTTTCCCTATATTGCATTTCCATATGACAAAAAAATTAACATAGCACCAAGTACTACATGCTTATTTGAAATTTTTAGAATAGTGTTTTATAATTTATAAATCAATGTCATTGTCCATCCTCTTCGGCGTAGCGCCAAGTTATGGATTGTGGATAAAATGTATTGTAACTGTTTCTCGTGTCTAAACTTTACTTGTGTGTTTTAGATGCCGAGGACACACGTATAATAAATAACTATAAAATAAATTCGATTCCGTTTCGTTATCAGTTTGAAAAAATATTATTGTTGAATATACAGCCAGTCCCACACACAATTCATGGTAGAAAAAAAAACTAACATGTCATAAGGTATTAATAGTAGGTACCTATAACCCATATCATATTCATGGTTTTCAGTTTTTTAATGCCTGTATAATATTTATTTGGAAACCCCAAAAACAGTCTTGCAACGAAGCATATGACTGTCCCGCCAGCTTTAGTAAATTAGGTACTCACATATATGATTTATATGTAAATATTAAATATATGGGTACTCACCAGTCTGGCAAAAGTTGAAGATCTAACATTTGCAAATAAGAATGGTTGCTGTCGAATTCTTTATGCCGCATTTTCCACCCTATCTTGCAGTTCTTGAATTGAAGTTGCAGAGGTAGCGTAAACAAGTTGTCACTAATTTTATTAACCACGTACCGGTCGAAGATACCACGAGACTGATTGAAGAATCCAGTTTTAAAATAGTGCACCTAATCAGAAAACACCTGCGGCATGTGTTTTCTTGTGATAAGAAACTCGGCTTTGCAAAATCCATCCTTGAAAGTTGTGTAATCACTATGGTCCGGACGGTTTTAATAATAACACAATAAATTCACAAAACTATATTGGTTCTCCAAACCAAACTTTGATTTAAAAAGTATAAAACATGATATATGTAAACTTAAACAGTTTTATAAAATTTTATATCCCTGCAGAATTTGCCGAAACATTTCCACCTGTGCAGTTGATCGGGTAACGCGTGATTATCATTGTATAGTATTCGAGCAATCATGCCATAACTTGATCCGCTGCACCACATGTAGGTAGTTATAACGACTTTTGAAACTAAAGAAATTGATTAAGAGGCTTGCGACGGGGGTTTTATTATCCGTAGGAATCTCACAAAAATAAATGTAAATTACACAGTACATTGGAAGAAGAATAATAATTATTCAATTACTTATGCACTATTAAGATTAACTATGACACACAAACAGTAACTTGGAGCTATAGTTATTTTGAAAAAAAAACGCTTGTTTATAACAATCAAAGCAGACGTCTGGCCATACATGGTATCAATATTGATTGGGAGTCACAGTTTTGGTACGAATGTCACTATCACCTGAAAATTCAAAATAATTTATTAATTCGAAAGACCGTTTTTAGGTTTTGCAAAAGTTTTTGTTGACTTTTAGTAAATAACTACGCAAATAATCACTCTGAAGGATTTCGGTAATAAATGTGTTACCATTAGATTTCCTTATACAGTGTGTTCCCTGAGGTAACCGACAAACTTACACCATGTGTTCTAGAGGTGATTTTAAACAAAGATATATATATATATATATACACTTTAGGTCAATTCCTGTCCGTTCATGAGATATCGACAAAAGAAAAAATGTAAAATTACATATAGAGATAAGTAAGCTAGATAAAATGACATTTGTTGATAAGTAAGAACTGCCAAAGTAATTATTAATTAACAACCATACCTAGAAGCATCCTGAATGGTGGATAGGAAGAGGAGGCCCTCTAGTATGGCCTGCACGTTCTCCTGACCATTCGCCATTAGACGTTTTCTTTTGGGGTTGTCTTAAACCTCGTGTTTACAATGATGGTAAGCCAGGCACGCGAGAAGATTTGATTGCAAAAATAGTTGAAGCAGTAAATTCTCTACGAAATTATCTTGAAGACATTAACTGGCAATGGCAACAAAGTATGGCTCAAAGACTAGCAGCATGTTTAAAAAGTAGAGGCGAACAATTCGAGCAATTATTATATTAGTTGTTTTTTTTTTAATTTTGTTATGGGACATTAACTGGTGCACATTTTTCTATTGTCCATATCTTAAGAACGGAAAAGAATTGGTCTAAAGCAGGGGTGGCAAACCAATAGCACGCGTGCCATTGATGGCACGCGGCAAAATAATTTGGGCACGGCCTTAATAGGTACCTCATCGAAACAATTTATTTTTTCGTCTACATTTGAGGTCATAGTAACAAAGTTCATTGTGAACAAGGCTACCGGTGCCGGAACGGCAACAGACTGCGCGACAGAGATAGGTAGATTTCGCGCGATTTTCTGAACGAATGGATGAGAGTGAGCTACGGAGTGAGCTAGCGCGGGCGACGCGGAGGGACGGTGAGAGGGGCGCTGTTACGCTTAGTTTGTAGTTCGCATGCAGTATTTGAAATAACTAGTTGGATTTTACTTTAAGCATTTATTTTGTAAGTTTTCCCCTGGATCGTTAGGCAGCCCTATTCACATTTATTTTTAAATATTGAATACATTTTCCCCTGAGTAGTTAGGCAACCCTATTTTCATCTTGTAATAACATTTTTAAGCAAATTACAGCTATGTTGCTATCAATTTAGACCACTCTGCATTCCAATAGTTTTTCTGGTGGTCCTTTTCCAATTTTTGGGAGATTTTGATAACCTGAGTTGAATTGCGTGTGGTAGTATTTCTCGACTTTTTCCATCCCAGCCTTCGCTTGAATAAGTTGGTTGCCCCTCGGCTTCGTGCTTCACCAGCTTAGTTGGTTCATTTGTGATGGGAGAATTTGGAAGCAACGAAAGCCCACTGAACGTTAGGATAATTGTTTATGGTTGCAATCCTTACATTCACTACGCTCTTGCGGAATGTTGGGGTCTACTTTCGTTGTTTGCACGGCACTCCAGGCTATTCGCCACCTCCAGGTTAGTCTTCTTCAGCTCCCGCCTTTTAGCTCAGTTATGTATCTAGAAATATGTATTTTTAGCCTATTTCTACCTGACATTATTTGATGGCACGTCATGGCCTCATTAACCATTTCTTTAGAAAAAATGGCACGTAGATCAATAAAGGTTCGCCACCCCTGGTCTAAAGTGTATATGCATTTTTTTTGTTCAGAATCACCTCGAAAGCACATGGTGTAAGTTTGTCTGTTACCTCAGGGAACCCTGTATATTAGTTAATGCCAATATCAATTTAGATATGGCAGGTTGTTCAGTTTATGGTTGTATTATTAGATCAGAATAAGATGTTTTCATAGTAAGATTCTTAAGAAAGGAAAGTAGAAGGCAAATGTGGATTAAAAACGTACAGCGAACAGTTCGGTTAGGTACCGAACGATTCAGCCAGATTATGTAAACCACATTTTGAAAAAACAATAGCTGGCCATAGACACACGTTTAAAACCGCCACGAATGTAGTACATCCGTGCCGGTTTTGAACGTGTGCATATGCGTAGCCATAAGCTGGGCATAGACACGCGTTCAAAACTTCCACGAAAAACTACATTCGTGGCGGTTTTAAACGTGTGTCTATGGCCAGCTAATGTGGAAGAAAGATGTTAAAAAAAGACTTCAATCAGATGCCTTGTCCACATCGTTTGTATTTTCCTCTGGATATGATTTTGAAAAAGAAACAGAAGTATTGGTTTTAGATAATGCTAGTCGAAAACCAAATGTAGATGTAGAAAGTGTGAATGAGAAAACTAATGACACGTCGGTCGGTGGAACAGCATAATATTTAAACGAAATCACAGAATTTAAGGTCAATCAATTTTGTAAAGGGTATCTGCAAGGAAATTGCTGTATGTTGTTTTAATTTCCAGTAAAAATGTTATTGAAATGTTACACAATTGCACCTGTTATTTCTAAGATTTCAGCTATGAACTGACTATGGATATAAACCGACTATAGTTTTTTATTGCTCACATAGTGACTGACGTGGTAATTTTGCTTTTTAACAAAAGCCTGCATAATTTAGAAACTATTCCTTATTTCCTTAATTATTCGGCCGATTATTTGCATTTTTTATATATAAGGTTTATAATTAATAGTTGAATTTGGTTTTACTAACCTGTCATTATATAATTCGTCATTATTAAGCATCTTCTATTGGGGAAATTTATAAATTCCCGCTACTTTTCTACTATCAGCAGTAAAATCACGTGTTTACGCACCTAGCGGGCCATGGGCAAAACAACTGATGATTAATCAAACTAGTATGGCGGTTGTCATAGGTGGAGAAGATTCAAAGTAGGTAATAAAAGTAATTCTAAATCGAATATTTTCACGTTGCAATAATTTAAATCAGATTTTCATATACTTAAACAAATCGTCATTGTTGTGAAATTGTAAAATCACGTCGCCATAATGAGTGTGGACGCATACGGTCCAAGTTCCCAAACTCTCACGTTTCTTGACACAGAAGAAGCAGATTTAATTGGAGCTGACACTCAAGGTTCCGAATGTGATTTTACGGATTTTACAATCCCATCACAAACTCAAGCTTCCCAGCATGACCATGCCGGAACTCAAGTTAGTGGAATACAAGTAAGAAAAACGTTTGGAATTGCTATCTTATGAAATTGTTGCAAGCTCATGTTGAGTACATATCTAGAGAATTTCCTCATATTTTAGGTTAATGGAGTGCCACATAAAGCAAGTAACAGCATTGCCAGCAAAATATCATCTGCTACTACTGCACTTGGAGAATTACAATTTGAAGAAGATGACGAAGAATTCTATAATAGTAAAGAACTACCCGACTATGCCTGTAAATACTGCGGCATTCACGAACCTAATTGTGTTGTCATGTGTAATCTTTGCAAAAAATGGTTTTGTAATGGAAGAGGCAACACTTCCGGTAGCCACATAATAAATCATTTGGTACGCAACTAATTTTCAGATAGCATAACCTTAATTTAAATGCATTTTATAAATAAACTTGCAATTTCAGGTGCGTGCAAAGCATAAGGAAGTAACGCTTCATAAAGATGGACCTCTTGGCGAAACTGTTTTGGAGTGCTACAGCTGTGGTGTTCGTAACGTTTTTGTGCTAGGTTTCATTCCGGCTAAAGCTGACTCTGTGGTTGTTTTACTGTGTCGCCAACCATGCGCAGCTCAGAATTCTTTAAAGGTAATTTTTTTATTTCTATATTATAGGCTTAAATGATGCCGTATTTTTTAATTATAGGATATGAACTGGGAGCAGGAACAGTGGAAGCCGTTAATATCTGACCGCAGCTTTCTTACGTGGTTGGTAAAGATTCCGTCTGAGCAAGAACAGTTACGAGCCCGACAAATCACCGCCCAGCAAATTAATAAGTTGGAAGAACTTTGGAAAGACAATGTAGATGCCACCTTTCAAGATCTTGAGAAACCAGGAGTAGATGAAGAACCACAACAGGTAAACATTTCTAACTTTGTAAATGTTAAATGAACATACACATACTGTTATGTAGCTTTAGTACTTATATTTACTTTGCGAACATAGGTACGTTACGGCATTGTAGATAATTCGCATGAATATTATTACCGCATAGTAAACACCAGTGATGGTATAATGCCAAGTATATGGTATTATGCCAAATATTTACCAAGCCGGAAAAAACTGATATTCATAGATTTTTGTAATAAAATATAAATAGAACAGCACATTAACTTAGCTTTCACAAAATTTTAAAATGTAAGATACTTCTAGGAAAGTATTTTTCTACATTTTAGCGTTTGAGCATTGTGTTGCCTAAAGGAGAATAATTAAATAATCCTGAAGTCTTAAGCATTGACATACATCTACAAATTTCTACTACACACAAAATTAGACATTTATGTTCTAGAACAAAAATAGCCGCTTCTCGAATATCAAAAAGGTCAGGTCAGCTAGAAATGTCAAATTGTGTGTTGGCATGCGATGTTAAAATCATAAAAAATTGGGTATACATTTCCTGCTGTGGCAATGCACAAGTTGAGTATTTCTGTCAAAAATATTAAACTATCAATATTTATCCATAAGTAGTCTAATTTATGTCGAATATTTTTGCAGTGGTATCACGAATGTCCATTGCGCTTCGGTACGCTAATCCCATATATGTATTATTTCTATATTGCTAGTAGGGTCTGTGAACGGGCAAAAACATTACGGCGTCGACGTAGTCTCACTCTGAGTACTACGTGTCTCGTGTGCATGCCTGAGAATTCGAACTCCGCCTTTAAAAGCGAATTTTAAACTTGACCATGAGGTTTGCTTCCCCCACCGCGCGGACGACACTTGCGCACAGCTCACCAAGTACGTAGAAGAGTTGGTTGTCTGTCGCACTTACGCTGTGACCTCCCCACTTACAGGCGCTAGCAATAATATGGCTAATCCCAAGCGCAATGAACATGAGTAGTGATACCACCGCAAAAATAATCTACTTAACTTTGACTGAGGGCTTGTTCTACCAACCAAGGATAGTTATCCGAGGAATAAATACTCTAGAAACGATTGTTGTAACAAAGGTAACTACGACAATTATACTTCGGATAGCTTATTCTAGGTATATCCTCGCATTGTAGAATCGGCCCTAAGAATGGTATTTGAGGGACTATTCAATGAACCAAACTATTGCATAATTAACTTTATCGGTTTTAGGATATTAAGCCTTTGTTTACATATACAAAAGTAGGCTGGTAACTAAGTCATAACTTATCTGTAGGGTAAAGGAATATTACCCTACATGGCAACCATAACCATATAGCAACCGATAAACTATTGAACAAATCACGGATGTTATGAATCATAACAGCCTTAGAAGTTTTAAAATCCGAGCTCGTAGAGCGAGGATTTCAAAACATCTGCGGCAGTTATGATACTCATAACATTCCTAGATATGTTAATAGCTATTATCGGTTTCAGGATATTAAGCCTTTGTTTACATATACAAAAGTAGGCTGGTAACTAGATCATAACTTATCTGTAGGGTTAAAGAATATTACCCTACATGGCAACCATAACCATATAGCAACCGATAAACTATTGAACAAATCACGGATGTTATGAATCATAACTGCCTTAGAAGTTTTAAAATCCTTGCTCTACGAGCTCGGATTTCAAAACATCTGCGGCAGTTATGATACTCATAACATTCCTAGATATGTTAATAGCTATAACCATTTACTGTAAAATAGAGATCCAAAAAAACTGATCCTCAGCGGGCTGTGGAAATTCAAACGTATGAATAATAATATGTTGGTGGCACTGTAAGTCTATGTCAAGATTCGAGGTTAGAAGGTTAGGTTTTCCGTCAGTTTTGACACAGACTGATGCAAAACTTAACCTGTTAACCTCGAAATTGACATAGACTTACAGTGTTATTAACATATTATTCATAGGTTTTGTGTCAGTTTTGACACATTATTTTTTTCCGTCATTCAAGGACGCAAGGGGGCTAAAACCACCACCGCACGCTTGCCAGACTTCGGGTTCCCTTCTCGGTATATTCAAAGGGACCTTCCATAACAGTTGCACGCTTATTAAAAATGCTGTAAGAAATCCGTTGCTGGCTCTTGGACTACAACAAACTAGGCAATTTCTATAGTAACATAAAACTAATAGTAGTTTGTATACCAAGGCTCTGAAGTTTAACGATTTATTACGAATGTGGATTTAATAAACGACATGAGGGATAAAAAAGAACTTCAGTGTCGAGAAGTACATTGCTTTTTTTTTTAATCCAGAAATCGTGAAATTACAACATTTTAACCAACTTTTGTAGGTTATGTTGACAAATTATCTGTCGTCCTGCCACCTACAAAAAGTCGTAAAACAATGGATTACTTCACTGCCGATTTCTCGTATTTTAATTATGAATTCAAGGTACTTTTTGCTAATAAAAACTACATTTGTTTAAAATAGTCGCTTGAATACCTTGTAGGAAGATATATCAGCTGATATTTTCAAGATGTCTACCAACGTGGAATTCCTGAAAATCTTGAATTTCTTTATCCTCCTGGAATTTCTATAACATTTAAAATTCAATCAAATTTATGATTTCGCATTTGAAAAAAAATTGTTTCCCGTAAAATATGAAATTTAAAAAATCATATGATTCACATTTTACCAAGCAACCATTTTGCTCGTTTACATCTTACTCATAAGACATAAAAAGATATAAAAGTGTTAGCGTCGTACGTAGTGATGTAAAAAGCGCGTTTTTTTTGTAATTGGCGGCACGTTTTGGTAGGTATAGTTGGCGGCAAGTAAGCAAACGACAAAATTTAAACTTATTTTGATTTTACATACTCTTTAAAGTTCAAGAAGGCTACAGCACAGACTAGACAAATCTTTAATAAACAAAAGTAACATTTTATACCTACTGCCTACTCGTATTATGTATTACTACAGTCCATTTTTTTTAAATCAAAGGTCAGTGTCAAAACTTTATAAAAAAACCAGACTGTTACCCTAAATTCTGTACTTACCGACCAACTGTATAACAGTTTCTCCCATGTCAAAATTGAGGTTATGTCTGCCTAACGCAATTGAAATGTCGAATGTGCATGACCTTGAACGGATCGAAACTGCCAACCTACATTGTGAAATGCACTATTTGCTACTTTCAATTCCTCATACCAACTTGACAGCACTTTGAAAGCTGATTTTTAAAAAAATGGACTTTATATGATCGACGAATCAAGTTACGTTAGCGATTCATCAGTCATCAGTGACATCGGCGATGCAACCTGCATGGATACTAACTCCGAGTCAGTTGAGGAGTCAGCCATGTCTGTTATTACAAATTCTATAATTCACTTTTTCTTCAAACGGCAGTAAAATATGGCATTATACTGCTGGATTGATGATGCTAAACTGTCACTTTATTGCCAAGCGGCAGATAATATCTGCCGCTGACGAGCGGCAGATAAAGTTATTATCTGCCGCTGACAACTTTATCTGCCGCTCGTCAGCGGCAGATAATATTATCTGTAATCAAGTAATTTTCTTCGAACTTTGTTCACAAAGTTGTAAATAATTTGTTATAAAAACGTTTGAAGAAAAAATACTATATATTATTCGGAGCAAAAAGTATCTTTATGTGGCTCGGCTGTACTTATCTGCCTCGCAAGCTCGGCAGATAACCCGTCCAGCCTCGCCACATAAAATATAACTTTTGCTCCTAATAACATAATATACTATTATCTATGAAATGTATTATTTTTATTTAGAAATATCTGGTTTTTGTTTTTCCAAACAATATTACTTGTTATTTACTACACTTTAATTCTGAAAAAACGTATTTAAAAAAACCACACCGCTTGGTTTTTTTTTACAGGTTTTTTTAATGAATGGTTTTTTTTTTGTTGCATCACTAGTGGTACGTAATATTAGTAAGTTCAATTTATGTCAAGCAGCTATCGTGTGACTTAACGAGACCCAAAGCACGCGCATGGTGTTTCTGGTGTAATGTTCTGTCTTTTCATGACAAGTTGACAACCACAACGTGCGTGGAGCTAACAAAAATATGGCGGAATAGTGTGGAAATACCTGGAATTTTACAAAAATGGTTCTTGAATTCCTGAAATTTTAAAATTGTATATTAATAGACACCCTGTTTTTTTTTTATTGGTCAAGAAACGTCAGATTCTAGATTTTCATTGGTCACTTTTTGACAGATGATAGGTGAATTGAATAGGCAGTAGTATAATTTGAATAATATATGTAATTGTAAAATTTATGCTCATTTTTATGAGTACTCTACATTTTTATCGGAATCAAATGCCTTTTCCATTTTACTAATGAAGTTATAGGCGGACGATTTCGTCAAGCTGTAATAATGCCAATCTGGGACAGGGATAAAAGTTGAAAATGTATTACTATTTATTTCCTTTTGTGTCTTGGCCATTTATAATTTTAATATTTTTTAGGCTTTTTTTCACTTGTTTTTTAGAGATATTTGTAGAAATAATCTTTTTCTTCATCTTCACCTTCCCCTATGGGAGCATAATATACGTAGATCATAATTGTGTATTCGAAAATAGAATATACCTTTTTTTTATTTTACTTGGTCGTTCATTTATTTTGTAAAAAATGGTCCTTCATCAACAATTTCTAATATTCTAAATCCTGAGCCTTGGCCTGCTTGCCCACATAACGCAAAGTAAAATCTTTATATTTATTTTGTCCTCGTTATACAGTGTCAAGTCCTGGCCCAAAGAGGATACAAGATTGGTTTTAAAGGCGGATTTGGTCATCGTATCTTGAGCTGCCACAAATACGGCGCAAGCGGTTTCAAGGGTGTATATGCTGATGCTGAATGCCAGCGACGAAACAAACATCCTGGGAATGGTTTTCCGGTAGCTCTTTAATACCGGAGCCGGCAACCACAAGAACGGGTTCAGGAAGGTTCTGAGTACTAAGAAAGGTTGAGCCAGTGGACTCAAGTGTATTTTACGGTTCTTGGTGGCTTCAGCTAAGCCCCAGAGGGCCTAAAAGCTGTGGGCTCTTCCAGTTAGAACTGCTAGGCAGGTTACTGAACCTAAGTGTCTTCAGCAGGTCAAACATCCTGGTTATATACCTTTCTGGGTTTCGCTATCTGGATCAATTTCTGGGAGGAAGACTGAGTGGAAATGCGCTATTTATATGCTCTGGCTCACGCGGCGACGTGCATCTCTGGGTGGTTTCGCTTATTTCCAATCCGTGCGTACGCGAGATTCAAACTCCGATTACCTCACGAGAGGTCGAATAACCAGTGTGTGATTGCAATAATTGTTTATTTTATTGGTTTTTCTTGATCTAATTTGCGTAAATGTTTCTGCTAAACGGTGTATTGCGTATTTAAATTTTCATGTTGTCTCGGTACCAGTGAGCTTTGTGTGATTTTGGTTTTGTTTTACTTCTGTCTGGTTTGTGACCTTCATTGCTGTTTTGAAAAATCTGTGTTGGTTGTACACAATCTGTTTGTAATTATTGTTTCTTTAATATTCTGTTTGTCTATATTTGGTCTCTTATCAGCTTTTCTTCCACTCTTTTTAGCTGATTGATTTTTTTACCCTTTTAAGTGAAAATTGTGAACCTAGAATATTTTTCAATAAGCGACTACTTTTAAGATAAGAGCCTGAACAAGACACCGACTAAATCATATTGCTCTCAAAGGAAATCTGACCGTCCTTGCTGATCTCCGGTGCCACTCTCTACACATGTTTAAAATATGTTTTGCAACTAGCCTGTTAGAATGTGATCTCCTCTTCTACATACTATTCAGAAATGTCAAGATGGCACAGTTGTTTATTATAGGGTGCAAGTGTATGGAATTTGTTTCTAATTCTCGTCTATTGGTAGTTTTTAATTAAATTTTCCTTACAATTCAAAATAAAAAATCCCAGGCGATCACTAATAAAACAAATAGTCTACATTTAGCATAGGAAAAAATAAAATGTTAAAATACCTGCCCTACCTTAGTCTTTATTATTAAATTAAAATTGACGTTTAAAAGGTTATGAAATTCAAAATGATAATTGGTTTTCAGGTGCTTTTACGATACGAAGATGGATACCAATATCAAAACATATTTGGTCCGCTAGTGAAATTAGAAGCAGACTACGACAAGCGTCTAAAAGAATCCCAAACTCAGGAGAATATAGAAGTTCGTTGGGATGTGGGCCTTAATAAGAAAACCATTGCGTACTTTACGCTGGCCAAAACTGACGGTGACATGAAGCTCATGCATGGAGATGAACTGCGTTTGCGTTATGTAGGGGAAATGCATAAAACATGGGCAGGAGTGGGACATGTGATAAAAGTGCCTGACAATTATGGAGAAGATATCGGCATCGAACTAAAAAATGGAGCTGGAGCACCCAGTGACTGCCACAGCAACTTTGTTGTCGATTTCATTTGGAAGAGCACCAGTTTTGATAGGTGCGTATTATTTTTGATGTAACGTATGCAGCAATTAATTTTAGTGATCAATTATACAAGGTGTTTCAGAATGATGGAGTTAATTGAAGAATCTATAATCAAAGTAAATTAGTTTAGTGACATATCTATATGCCAGATTGCGTTTCAAAAGGGATATTCTAATAATAATAATATATCACTCATAACATATTGATAGTTACAGAGCCCAATAAAATTTAAAAGATAACAAGTGAATAAGTTGCTGAATGTAGAAATTTATTCCATAGGACAAACAAGGGACAAAAACAAAAAGAAATAAATGTATATGTATGGTACATCAGTTCATAATTTGGATTTTATCATTTTCTTATAATTGTAAGACTAATAATACCTCCTCCCAAGTTCTTATTAATAATATTGGAGAAAGTTTATTTAACTCCAAAACTAGCACAACATCTTATACAATATTTCACAAATTATAGTGTATAAAATTAGAAAAGAAAAATAATTAACTTTGAAAATACATTTTTTGTTTTAGTGCATCAAAAATTTATTAATTTCTGCAGCATTTAGCGGCCGAAAACTCCCACTTTTTTATACTAGTAACTTTTACGTTTTGGTAGAAGTAACCACAGCAACAAAAACTAACAACCTCTTCGATTTTTCCCGACTTCCTAGATTAAACTGTCATTTTATAATTAGAAAAAAAAGCTTTGAAAGCAGTAGAATACAAAATTATGTATGTAACTCGCATGACAACAGACTTTTAGATTTGCCTTATTTATGTGCCTTGCTCGCTGCGTTTGTTTGGCCATACATTGCGACTCGTCCAAAAAAGTCCTTAATTTCGTACTTGTAACATAAATAGCTATTTTTCAACTTCACTTCAAAAGTTTTTACAGTTAAGGAAGATTATTTTATAACTTTAACCCCTCAACAAAAAATGACTTTTGCAATATGTTGGTGTTATACCTTCAAATGAAATAATCCTGACATCTTTTCCACCCTTCGTGATAGAATTTAGTCAAATGCTGGTGTTACTTTATTTATTATTTTATAAATTTAAATTAAATTTACCTCTTTAGTCATCTGGCCAATATTAAGAAACTTTTGAATTTGTAACATGTCCGTTTGTTATGTAAAACAATCTACATTTAAAAATATTAGTGTTGTGCGGTAGTATGTCGAGCTAGAATTAATACCTTGCATCGCAACTGTATATATCTTTTCTGAACTTAATTTGTGATAGAGATAGTCTGGTGTATGAGTTCTAATTAAAATGCTTTAAAGAGGTAGGACAAACTGATTTTTTTTCATTATGTTCAAAAGTTTTATATGTATACTACGACTATTAATTATGTGAGGCTGCTGCAGCAACGCTACCTATTGTTTCATGAAGGGTATTATCTATATTAACTTTTAGTATATTTCTTTTTTAATGTTTAAAGTACTCCACGTACTCCACGAGACCAAAATGAAATGTCTTAAATTATACAGGATCTGCCATTTAGTGATGATGGTTTTAAATTAGCTGGCGTTTGGATATATGTACTATGTGAGAAATATTGCAGTTTGGAATATACAAGTTATAAATTAATAGCACCTCGTAAAACACCTCCTACAACTCGTTGAAGGTGCAGATCTATTTTAATAGGGTCAGGGGGGGCACAAAAGACCACAGAGTCGAAGTGCAAAACTGGGCTCACTACTAACCCATCTAAATCCCTGTTTTTAATCAATCAATCAATCAATAGCTATTTATGCAACAAGTGCTAAAAGTTGACGTTTATGCACGAGACATGAAAATTATGAAACGAAGCTGAAGGCTGACTTTCATAACATGTCTCGTAGCACGCGTTGCGTACAATATTTTATCTACGACCTTAATTTTACTGTTATTAACATAAATGTCGATTTAACAAAGGTTTGCATCTACGACAGTTATAATTTATGTCATAATAAACAGTAGCTCATGCCGCGCAGGTGAATGTTTGTGAAGCCAGTACTGTCAAAGTCAGTTATCAAATGTAATTATTAATACTACACATCTGACTGGATTCATTACATAACGTTTTAATTGTTTAAAAAACACTTTACCTCTAATGCAAGAAGTAACTAGAATAACTTTACAACTTCACTTCCAGTTCGAAATTGTGGTTTATAACCTCACTTCACTTTATACCACACATGCGCTAAAAGTAAACTGCTGGTCTCTTTAAACACGTTAAATTATAAAACGTCACTTTTAGTGAAACACGCTAGTGCTAAAACGCCTACTTTTAGTAGTGGTCGTAAAAAAAATTACTTTTTGGAAATTATATAATTCAAATGGGTTCCATTAACCATTGAAACAGTCATCACACCTATCAATGAAATTTTTCATTACTCTTGTGTAATAAATCAACCCAATGTCTTCGATTTCAACTCATTGCATTTTTTTAAGTTCTGAAAGTGTGGGTGGATCATGTTTTTATATCTTTGCTTTGAGGTAACCCCATAGGAAAAATTGTTTGCCTTGTGCGAGCACATTTGAAACATCTCAAATCAATTTTACCATGCACATGGAACTATTCAACCCATGTGCTGTTTTGGTATTCTTCGGTGCCTGCGAACATGTCACTTCGTTTGCACAATGCTTTATCGATTTAATGAAAAATAATAACTTAAATACAAAAGAAAAATGCATACAATTGAGTATTAGTTGTCAACTAGTTTTCATTCTATAGCCCGCCTGAAACCATCAAAACAAAATGGCTGACCCCCCTGTACATTTTAAATGTTATATTTAAAAATTTGAAACGTCTTAGTGTACATGTAAGGTTTTGGTAAAGCAAATATTATGAAGGGATAAGCCTGGATGGCTTATAATTCCATTCCTCCAAGATGGAGTATATGTGTAACGGGTCCTATTGACAAATATTTTCAGTTTGATAGAACTAAAACAGTTCTACAAACAATTAAACATTAAGAAAATTCAAACACCTTCATTAAGAAAATAAATCATGGCCAACCTATAACCAAAATAAACTCAAATTGCTTAAAACATCACCTTGAGAACACTATAAATCACAGTTACGCTACAAGGCTGTTTCTAATTGATGTGACATTGGCAAACATTTTCAATTTGACAAAGCTGAAACGGTCTGCAAACAATTTATTAATAAATTTAAAAACCGAAACACTAGCCTGAAGAAAATAAATCGTGGCCAACCTTTATTCAAAATGAACGTGAATGACTTAATAGACATACGTAACGAAACTGATGCCAAATTTGAAGTTCTTAAACCGCCAGTATCTGTGTTGTTTATCGTAACATCAGTTCTCGAGTGTGAGCCCAGCGCTCACCCTGTAATGTGTAGGAGATAATATTTATTAGCAGTCCTTTAATATTGTTTAATAGTTACTTGTACAACTAGTGATCAAAATAATGCTCCTTTTTTGAGTGAAAAAAGTATAATTAATCGCTCCATGCAGAAAAGACTTAAGACAAGGAAATCTAATTTTTGGGAAACTGAAAAAAACCTAGCATTATTAATAATGATCTTGATTTGAATTTGGCGTATAATCCTATCACAATGTGTCCTCTTCCCAGCACGCTCCGTTAGGGTGACATTTTTGTTGGTACCCATGCGAAATTACTAGACATGACAAAATTGGGTTGTTGTTTTCAATTTGTGGTTATGATTTTGAAGTCTTGCACTGTTACCATGTACATTTTTATCTCCTTTCATAAAATTTTCAGCATTTTGACATTAAAATTTCAACAGTGACAAAAAAGCAGTTTTTAATAGTTATTTCCGGTTAAGCGTGTTATATTACAAAAAATCCACGAGAGAAAAGACTCCTCTCGGCCTCGAGAGCTCAACTTTTCTCTCTGAGAGTATTTGTAATAACACACGTGTGCCATACAAAATTTTAGCCAACAACTCAGTAAATATCTAAAAAATCTAAATTTTGTACTGACATCCGTGAAAAGTCATAGTGACAAATTGGGAAGTACTACCGAGAGATCAAATATATGGTTCGTGTTATATGTTGGGCAGTACTGAAGTGTATTGTCAGTCTATGTCAAATTCGAGTTTGTTATTTGGCACAGACTGACGCAAAACTTAACCTAAAAATCTTGAATTTGACATAGTTTAACAGTGCTACAAACAATACAGTAGTGAATGACATTGTTTTTATCTCACTAGTGGATTATGGGTTTTACCTCACAAGTGGGTTATGGGCCACTTTAAAGGTCTAAAATCGATCTAGTAGTAGCCTTATTACTAGGAGGTGTTTGATAATAGCTACTTATGTTACAAGTACGAAATTAAGGACTTTTTTGGACGAGCCGCAGTTTATGGCCAACATAAATAAGGCGAGTCTAAAAGTCTGCTTTCGTACAAGTTACATACATAATTTTTTTTTATTCTACTGCTTTGGGAGCGTTTTTTCCTATTCTAAAATGGAAATGTGTATTTTGATTTCGACTAATGGAAATGGTTGTTAGTTTTTGTTGCTGTGGTTATTACATCCAAAAAGTACAAGGTAATAGTATTAAAAAAAAGGTGATTTCAGCCGCCATTGCCAACATTGATAGCTTTTTCATAATACCTACATGTTATTGTACTATATCAGACTGGTTGATCGAAATATCGCCTGTAACAGCCATGGCTATTGAAATAACAGCCAAGGCCGTTATCGGTTGCTACACTACCACATTGTGTGCATTGTTTTATTTGAAAATAAATTTGTAAACATCCATTGCTGCACTACCAAATTACATGTGGACAATGTATCAATACATGTGTATAAATGTAACATTTGTTGGTTTTTTTAGCAAGATTGACACATTTATTTTGTGACTACAAATCAGAATGACTGATTGTAACTAACGTAATTATTAACTAATTATATTTCATTAATTTACTGCCCATCTTGATTTTCATTACCATTCGCCCTACATTATATATTTTTATCGACTAAATCTAAGTTAAGATGACATCCATTTCTGAGTCTGAATCAGATTCAGCAAGGGAAATTATAATTGAAAGAATATCATTTACACTACAATTACCCATGAACTTAACCCAATCACCTTTTATAAGCTTTTCGCAGTGTTCAATGCTTTTTTTCAGTTCCTCCTAGTAAATTTTGACAGTTCCTTCCATAAATACTACTTTACCTTTTGATGAAGGTTGAGCATTTATGTGTTTGTTATAGTACGTTTTTGTAGACCGCCAAGCGGGTTATGTAGGGTTACACCGGAGAAAGTGTAAAAATGTCATGCCCATAGGTGTTGAGTAATTTGTCGATTGCATATGCTCATTTGTAATTTTGATTTTGGGGGCTGATTAAATAAGTTTCCAAAGTTCTTTGCTAGTTTTTATTTTTTATTGAAAGAAACCCGATTTTGTGTAAGCCATTCCTCCATTTGGCATTTACAAGAATTGGAATTGGGTGGTTTATCAAATACCATTGAATGGTATGGTGCGTTGTCCAGTATCACCACACATTTGCCATTCAATAAAATCAGTGCTGGAAATAGTTGACCTTCCACCCATTTCATAAATGTCTCGCCACACATACTTTTGTA